>JASCZW010005979.1:0-198675 GCA_034211315.2 Aedes japonicus | reverse complement strand
ACCACGATCTTCTTGTTTCAGATTTGCTGTATTTTAGCAAGCTTAACCTGAAGCTAATCAGGGTTATTTTGAGAGTCAATGTTACGTTTGTCACTTAGTGAATTGACAAAAATCATCTGCAAAAATCCCTTTGATTTACCCAGAAGAGTGACGTCACTGCACGGTGACTTTTCTCACTTCACCAAGTGACAAACATCACTTCGATTCTCGGAATAACCCTAAATATCACAATGTTTGTCAATACGTCTAATATTTGTCTCTTCAAGCCTTGCCTAATAAGCTGATTGGCAAAGTTGTTTGTTCACACTATCACTACTTTGATTATTTTTGGCGCATATTTGACTAAACAATTTTAGTGCGGACTCGCTTGGAAGAGTATTGCCACTCTCAGTTGAATATCGCATCACCTCGGAAAGAGCATTTTGCATCACCTCAATACAGGTACATACATGATACTATATCTCGAGACCCTCAATATCTGCGAAGGTGCGGTCTCCAGCAAAGTTGTTCAGAAGGTCAGGATACGTGAAAAATGGACCGTTTAGTTCAGAATTCTACAGCTACGTGGCGCTAGTGGGCATGGAAAATTGAGCATTTTCAATAAATTATATTTCGTGATTCTGATAAGGTGTAGCCCACTTAGAATTGGAACATAGACTATTGCGCATGGTTCGGATATACATCAACAAACTAGTATTCTATTTTAACTAAAATTTTAATTTTCGACTTTATGTGAAATTTAGAGAAAAAATACAAAAAAATAATCATCTCAATTTCGAAGAAGTTTACGGACTTTTCCCAACATACGCTTTCATCAACCGGCGCACATTATTCTCTATCCATCGTTTTGGCAATCTTATTCCGCCTGGTTCTCAAGTCATTGATGCTTTTGACGACACATTGCCATTCACGTTCAGCTTCCTTCATAATAGCCCAAAATCTCTTTATCGGTCTGAGCTGGGGACAGTTTGGTGGGTTGAGTTCCTTCGGTATAATCTGAATCCTGTTGGTTTCATTCCACTGTAGCACTGTTTTACGGTAATGACAGCTTGCAAGATCTGGCCAAAACATGACAGGTTCATTGTGGAATCTGATGAGTGGCAATATTCGCTTTTGGAGACATTCCGTTCTGTACAGCTCTGAATAAAATATCTTATGAGTGATGAAAACCTTTGGTCTTTCTACCACAGCTACAGATGCCTTGCCAAAATCATGCATTTATGTGCAAATATATCTGCCAACACAAACTTGAATTTGGCAGGAACATCTCTCGAGCCGTAGCCAAGTAAAGTGTTTGTCCCGGTAGCTGTTTGAAATCGGCCTTTACATAGGTTTCATCATCCATGAGGAGACAGCCATCGAATTTTGTGAACATCTAATCTCACAGTTTTCTGGCCACATTGTTCTGCTTTTGATCCCTATTTGGTTGTCTACAGGCAGGGTATGACTTGAAGCCTTCCCGGAGACGAATCCGTTGCACGGTACTGTGTGCGGCGTGAAACTGTTGGGATTTGCGTCAATATTCTCTGATGGCTTTGTTCCGCAGTTGACGGTTGAAAGTACTCGCTCGACGCTCGCTTTGAAGGCTTGCGATCCGTTTACAAAGTTTCTCTGTACTTTTGCAAAACACGCCACACGGTATTTCGGGGAAAACCCAACACTTAAACAAATTTTTTTCCCATTTTGTATTTCTCTGAAACACGTTCGAACTGCACCGCGAAGTAAAAGATTTCATAGTTTACAAATCCGACCACTAGGCAAGCTGTAGGTGCTGTAAGAATCGAAAATCGACATGGAGTTTTCATAAGGGCCAATGTCGAAAACGTAAACAAAGGCTTCTTCCACAATTTTTCGAGAATGCTAACTTAATCATAGTGAGTTACCACGATGATTGTACAGAAAGGGAGTTCCCTTTACAATAGAAGTAGTAGTTTGCTTGAGCGAGTTTGTATTCTCAAGATATTTGTGGAAAAATCCATTGTTTACGTTTGCGACATGGGCCCCTATAAAAACTCCACGTCGAAATGTTTTTTTCCAATACTAAATGGGCCACACCTTAAGATAGAAAGCTCGAGTCTTTGGGAAAGTTTTCTAGAAGGGGATATATGGGCCTTGATTCTCTTCATATTCAAGTGATTCAGGACTGATTCACCTCGAATTCAATTGATTTAGGACTGACTGTCTTCTTATTCAAGTGATTATACAATTTTAGGATCTGATTTATTTTATATTCAAGTGTTTCTGGTCTAGTTTACTTCATATGCAAGTAATTCAGGCCTGATTCACTTCGTATTCATGTGATGCAGAACTGACTCACGTCAAAAAGTGATGTTAGACTAATGGACTTAATATTCAAGTCGATAAAACATTTTTTAATGTCCGATTTACAGGCATACTCAAGAAACATATCTGTATGCTTTTATGTTGAGTAAGCTTCTTTATAACCAAATCTAGTCGTGTAAATGTATTTTTAAACCGTTATAAAACTTGTAAAACCTGATCTACACGGGTATCTCGATATAAAGCAACATCATTGTTTGACGTTTTCCATCGGTTTCTCGCAAACTACAATCTAATCGAAAATAATGACACCAACAGATAGATGAGATCATTTGCAATCTATTGGCAATATTCATTTGAACGAATGAGTTATAAGTCGTATAAAATCGACGATGAAAGCCGAACAATAAAGTTGTTCTATCGAGAAATGCCTGCATTTCGTATTCAAGTGATTCAGGTCTGATTCACATCATATTTTAGTAATTCAGGACGAATTCACCTCAAATTCAAGTGATTCAGGTCAGATCCACTTCATATGCTAATGATTAAAGTCTAATTCACTTCATATTTTCACTTATACGACAGTTGAAACTCTCCACTTGATTTCGTGGTACAAAAGTTGTGCTAAAAATCTTTACCCTGAGCTCCAATGGACGACTGAAACATACGTACTCGAAGGCTTGCTGAGTAGAGCCAATGCTGAGTATTTCCAGACTAAAAAGTGTTCGAATTCCCAAAGCAGGTATGTGATTTCGGCAGGCTATATGTAGCTGTGGTCGAAAATCTAAAAGTTTCGTCTCAATCTGCTCTACCATTAAGCATGCGTACGAGAAAGAATGTCTGAAAAAGTGGTTGCTACCGTTTATCAGAAGTAACGACTCTCCAGCTCTGTTTTGGCCTGATTTGGTCTCCTGTCACTATGTGGAATTCGTCCTAAAAATGGTATAAGATACAAGAGGTCAAATACGTGCCAAAAACAGCCAATTCACCAAACTGTCCAGAACATCGCCTAATAGAGAAGTATTGGGCTCTAGTGAAGCATAAACTTTTCGAAACTAAGAAGAAAGCAAATGGTACCGATAAGTTCAAGAGAAGATGGAGAATCATCATGCCGGGCGTATTTGAGGATACCGCACGGATTCTGATGGCGGGTGTACCACAGAAGGTTCGAGAATTTTGCAGAATGAGGGATTAACATCTAATGTAGATATAACACTATAATTGTGAAATAGACAATCGCTTTTAGTTGAATTTTGTGTAAATTTTTTTGCTACTATTGCTGTGGTGTTATTTAGGACTGACTCACCATACATTTGAAGTCTGGTTCACTTCATAGTCATGTGATTTAAGGCTGATTAACCTCATATTTTAGTCAGGGTTCGTTGAAGACTTTGACTAAAATGGATCGTTATCCGACATGGTTTCGCCAGCGCAATTACCGGATCTAAATCCAATCGAACTGCTATGGGATGAGCTTGATCGCAACACGGGAAAACTGCTTCCCAAGAACCATTAACACCTGTAGGAGTGCCTACAAACAGCTTGAAAGGAAACCTCGGCTGTCACTAGAGCAAATGATAGGTATTTCGAGGAATTGAAAATTTCATTGATAATTACTGCAAACTTCAAATTTTCCTACGGCACATTTTGCTTCATGAAATGCCTTACCCTTGGGCTAGATCTTTTTTTATGCTTGAAATAAAAACATCTGATGGAACAAAGTTTAACAAAACTCGTTTTTTGCCAAACACCTTCTCCACCGTCCGGATGTCCTTGAACAACTTTGCCGAAGACTTGAACTCTCTCTGACCAGAGCCATGAGGTAGAACAAATTAAAAATTCAAATTTACATGCTCACTAGCACCACATAGTGGTGAAATTTCGAACCAAACTGTCCACCTCTAGGATGCCATTGACCTGTTGAACAACTTTGCCAAAGACGAGAAATTTATGTCATCAGAATCACTAGATAGAGCAAGTCAAAAATACTCAATTTTACATGCTCACTCGTTTCCCGCCGATCTTCACTAGCAAAGTAAAATAACAAACTGATAGCAAACAAGTTTCAAGTTCTGTTATATCAGATATAATTTTGAGCTCACCTGTTATCGCCTAACAAATTTAGTTAACAACATTGGCAATTTTTTTTATCGTTTGTTATCAATTTTTAAATACAATTTCTGACGCACGTTACTGAATACTACCAGCATGTCATTAATGTATGAATTAGATAACATATTGATAACAAAATTTGAAATTATCTCAGGTCATTTGTTCAAATCACAAAATTTGTTATCAAAATGAACTCAATAATATCAAAACGAGTTTATGTTGTGATATCCAACGAATATTTATTTGTTATCTCTTTTGTTATTTTGGCTATTTAATAACATATTTAGTGATCAAACAGTGATAATCAGGTATTAGAACTTGTTATCAGTTTGGTATAAACCTATGCTCGAGTTCTCATCCGTTAAATTGTTATTTCTATTAACCTCAAGACGGCTGCATGAGTAATCGGCTCTTTCCCTAATTTTAGTTTTAAGATAACTGATGTATATAAATATGAAAACTTGGCTCTGTTAAGTTGATTCGATTGAGCCTGAACAAATAAATGATTTATTAAAAAAACATGCTCACTCCTGGTGCTAGTGAGCATGTAAAATTGAGAATTTACAATGAAACGGTCCACCAACCGGATGCCCGTGGTCTTTTGAACAACTTTGTTGAGGACCGCAGATAATAAGAATTCCGAGATATAGTATCATGAATGTATTAGAATGTACATCTTCTTTAGTGTTTGGATTGTGGAGTGAGTTAAAAACACGGCAAATCGAAGAATGCTACGGGAAGCTGTTAGACGAGCTGAGATACGACCATCCAAATCTTTTCCGAAACTTCGTACGGATGACGATTGCCGATTTTGATTACCTACTGAATATAATGACCCAACCTATACATAAACAATATTTCATTAGAACCGACATCATGGTTCAATAAAACTCTAATACATGCTTTTGAGATCGGTCACCTGGTATGGTTGAAACATGTTTCGGTGAATACTAGAATCAATCTGATTCATGATGTACACGTGATGAAGCACCACAAATCACATGAAAACTCATAAAAGAAAGGGCTCTTGAAAGCAGCCATATTTTAAATTTGGATCTTAACCCATCATACGACACCTTAAATTTTATGAGAATTATTAATTAATGTTTCAATATATTCCGTTGAATAACAGATAAGTTATAGGAACTCGTTTAAGTGAAGTTCAGTGAGTTCACTTACCTTCAGTGAATCCCAAGAAACGTCAGCGAATTTCAGAGAATTTCAGTGTTGTTTCGAGAACTTCAGTAAAGTTCCAAAATTTCAAAGAAGTCTCATAAATTTCAGATAACTCTCTATAATTTAAGAGAACTCCTTAAAACTTTAGATATCTCTGAAGAATTTCAGAGAACTTTAAAGAAATTCAGAGAACTTCCGACAATTTCAGAGAAGTTTTGAAAAGTTTAGGAAGTTTGGAGAACTTTGGAAATATTCCGGGAACTTCAGCAAGGTTACGGACACTTCCGAGAAGTTCAGAGAGGTCCTCGAAACTTCAGAAAAGTTCTCGAAACTTAAAATTCTGAGAAGTTCATGGAACTTTAGAGAGGGCCTCAGAACTTCAAATTTAAAAACGGAACTTCAAAAAACTCCTCGAAGCTCAAGAAAGTAACACCAGAGAATTTCAGGAAAGTTCGCAAATCTTCATTTCTTTGAATTTTGCAAATCTTCCAAAAACTCCAACATTATTGAGAAGTCCTTGGATCTTCAGAAAAGTTTTCGTCACGCCCTGAAATTCTCGGAACCTAAGAGAAGTTTTTTAAACTTCAAATTAGTTCCCAGAAATTCAAAGAAGTCATCCAATAAAATTAGAAGATAAACATTGGAGAAATTCAAGGAACTTCAAAGAAGTTCACGGATCTGCACATAAGTCTTCGGCAGGTTTTAGAGATGTGAAACTTCAGAACTTTAGAGATGTCTTTGATCTTACGAGACAATCTTTAAGAAAAATTCACGGAGCTTCAGATAACTTCACGGATGTTCAGAGAAGCAGACGAAACCTTAGAAAAGTCCTCGGAAATTTAGAGAAGCTCACGGAAGTTTAGAGGGGCTCTTCTTCTTTTATATTAGATTTTTAAGCTTATTGATTTCGCAATTCACTTATTGCTTGCTCTCAACTTAGTGTTCTTTATACACTTCCACAATTATTAAATAAGAACTTTCGATGACAGGTATTTTTTTTCCATTAGTATGATTGTGTGGCAAGTACAATCATCCTACTGAAAAAATGGTTCCTGGCATCGAAAGCTCTTGATTAATAACTGTGGAAGTGCATTTAGAACATTAAGTTGAGGGCAAGCAATAAGCGAATTGTGAAAGCTTGACACGCTAAGAAAGACGAAAAAGAACCCTTCTAAACTTCCGTGAGCTCCTCTGAATCTCCGCGGAGTCGAGAAATTTTCCTAAGCAAAAAATTATAAGACCAGACCGGGAATCGAACCTCGCCACCTCCAGCATGGTGTTGCTTCGTAGCCGCGCCTTTATCGACTGAGCTAAGAGAGGACCCAGAGGGGTAGGATGGGTTTATGGAACTTCAAAAAAAAGTTCACGGAATCTCGAAGAAGTTCAGGATAATTAAGAGAAGCTCACGGAGTATAAAAAATTCAAAGAATATCAGAAAAATCCTCGGAACTTCAGAAACGTTCTCGAAACGTAAAAGGAGCTCACAGAACTTTAAAATAGTTCACGGGCAGATAGGTTAATGGAACTTCGAAAAGCTCGTGAAACTTTAGAAAAATTCACGGTACCTTTGAAAAGTTCACTGAACCTTACAAAGAACTTCAGAGAAGTTCACAAAATTTCATGGAAACCATTGAATAATGAGAAGATTACGGAAAAAAGCTTATGAAACTTCGGAGAACCTTCGACAGATTTTTACGAAACTTGCGAGAGACGTTTAGAGAAAATACGTGAAAAGGTAAGCGAAAGTTTAGAGAAGTCGTCGGAAGTTTTGAGAAATTCATGGAATCTTAAAGAAGTTCAAATTTGTTAAAAAAAAGTTCACGGAATATAGAAAAAATTACAGAATTTCAGATAAATCCTTGGAACTTCGGAAACGTTCTTGAAACGTAAGAGGACTTCACAGAACTTCAGAGCAGTTCACGGGTTTTCAGAGGGCTTAATGGAACTTCGAAAAAATTTACGAAACGATAAAGAAATTCACGGTACTTTAGCTATGTTCACTGAATCTTACAATAGAATACAGAACTTCAGAGAAGTTCACAAAATTGCAGAGAAACCATTGAAAGTTCAGAGAAGATAACGGACAAAAACTTACGAAACTTCGGAGAACATTCAAGAGATTTTTATGCAACTTACGAGAGACGTTCAGAGAAATTCCCAGAACTTCAGAGTAGTTCACGGATATTAAGAAAGGTACGCGAAAGTTAGGAGAAGTTCTCAGAACTTTTGAAAAGTTCGTGGAATTATGGGGGCGACCCCGGCGTATTGGTTAACATCCATGCCTCTCACGCCTAAGTCACGAGTTCGAATCTCACCCCCGGAGAAGTTACGAAAATGCCCAAAAGTGGTGTTTGACTGACTACGACGGGAGATGAACCAGCTCGGGGGCTGAAAATCTCGATAATCAAGACAAAAAAAAAAGTTCGTGGAATTTCAGAATTTCATATAAATCATCGGAACTCGGAAGAAAGAAACGATCTCGAATCGTAAAAGGAGTTCACAGTACTTCAGAGAAGTTCACGGGTTTTCAGAGGATTTGATGGACCTTCGAAAAAGTTCACGAAACGTCAGAAAAAATCACTTAGAGCTTTAGAGAACTTCAGAAAAGTTCACAAAATTTTAGAGAAACAATTGAAAGTTCAGAGTAGATTATGGAGAAAAGCTCACAAAACATCGAAAAACATTCGAGAAATTTTTACGGAACATACGAGTGACATTTAGAAAAATTCACCGATTTTCAGAGAGATACGTGAAAGTTTAGAGAAGTCCTCGGAACTTTTGAGAAGTGTATGCAACTTTAAAGAAGTTCACTTCGATTTAGAAAAGTTCACGGATTAAAGTAAAAATCACAGAATTTCAGATTAATCCTCGGTACTTTAGAAATGTTCTCGAAACATAAAAGGAGTTCACATAACTACAGAGAAGTTCACGGGGTTGCAGAGAGGTTGATGGAACTTTGAAAGAGTTCACCAAAAGAGAGAAAAATTCACGGTACTTATGAACTTATGAAAGTTCACTGAACGTTAAAGCACTTCAGAGAAGTTCACAACATTTCAAAGAAGTTTTTGATAGTTCAGATAATATTACGGAGAAAAGCTCAAAAAAACTTCGGAGAACATTGGAGAGATTTTTACGGAACTTACGAGGGACGTTTAGAGAAATTAAAAAGAACTTCAAAGCAGTTCACGGATATTCAGAGAGGTACGTGAAAGTTTAGAGAATTTTTAAACTCGGAACTTTTGAAAAGTTTAAGGAACCTCAAAGAAATTCACGTTAATTTAGAAAAGTTCACGGTACTATCGAGAAGCTCACAGAACTACAGAGGAGTAAACGGAATTTCCGAGAATTCCTCGGAGCTTCAGAAACCTTCTCGTAACGTAAAAGGAGTTCACTGATTTTTAGAGGGGTTTACAGAACTTTGAAAAAGGTTACGAAACGATAGAAAAATTTCACGGAACCTTTCAAATGATCACAGAACTTCAGAGAAATCCATAAAATTTCAAAACAACCATTGAAAGCTCAGAGAAGATTACGGAGAAAAGCTCGTGAAACTTCGGAGAACATTCGAGAGATTTATGCGGACTTTACGAGAGACGTTTAGAAAAATTCACAGAACTTCAGAGAAGTTAACCGATGTTCAGAGAGGTATGTGAAAATTTAATGAAGTTCTTTGGAATTTTTGAGAAGTTCATGGAACCTTAAAGATGGTCACTTTAATTTAGGAAAGTTTACGGTACTATAAAGAAGTTCACAGAACTACGGAGAAGTTTACGGAATTTCAGAGAAATGCTCGGTACTTCAGAAACGTTAACGGCACTTCAGAGAGATTTACGGATCTTCAGTTAAGTCCTTGGAATTCAAAGGAATTCACGGAACTTCATAGAAATTCTTCAGAACTTAGGAGAGATCTCTGGATCGATGATATGCTGGAGGCCCTTGAAATAGTTTTTGACCAACTTGGTAACATAAAAAATATTAGAGATGCGTAACTTGAATGGATGATACACACACAATTTTCAAAATAATATCTGATCGATGTGAAATCTCACTTAAGAAAATATTCAAAGAACTTTCCCAAGATCTTTGATATCCTTAAGCTCTATGGAAATATATGCTGAGCAAGCTAATTCCATGAGATTATCTACTTTCTACTAGTTAATTTGTCTGGGGGCTTAGTTGCGTTAGCTTTACGGAGCCGATAATTCATCTTCTTCTCTTGGCATTTCAAGCTAGTTGCTTTCACAAATCGCTTATTGCTTGCTCTCAACTTAGTGTTCTAAAAGTACCTCCATAATTATTAATTGAGAGCTTTCGATGAACAGGTACCATTTCTGCCTTAGTATGATTGTGTGGAAAGTGCAATCATACCCTATGGGATACCTTACCAAAAATGATCATGAACACATGTCGTTCGGATCGTTGCGGGACCTCCCTTAACTCAGTCGATAAAGGCGCAGCTACAAAGCAATACCATGCTAGAGTTGACTGTGTTCGATTCCCGGGCTGGTCTTTCGTTAAGGAAAATTTCTCAACTCTCTGGATATAAGGTATGATTGTACTTGCCACACAATCATGCTAATGCAAAAATGGTACCTGGTATCGAGAGCTCTCTATTAATAACTGTGGAAGTGAATTTAGAACACTAAGTTGAAAGCTAGCAATAACCCCGGATACTTCAGTGAATTCCAAAGAACTTCAGTGTAGTCTAGAGAACTTTAGTCAAGTTTCACAACTTCAAGAAAATTTCAAAAATTTCAGAAAACTCTCTACAATTTCAGAGAACTTCATAAAAGTTCAGATAACTCTGAAGAATATCAGAGAAGTTCAGAGAAATTCAGAGAAGTTCCGAAAACATCTAAACAGTTCAGCGAAACTCAGGAAGCTTCAAGTATATCAGAAATTTTTCGGGAACTTCAGCAAAGTACTGAAAACTTAAGAGAAATCCACGAAACTTCAGAGAAGCTCTCAAAACTTGAATTTCCGAGAGGTTCTCGAAACTTGAACTTCAGAGATGTTCTCAAAACTTGAACTTCGGAGAAGTTCTCTGAACTTAAGAAAAGCCCTCAGGATTTCAGATGTCAAAATGGAACTTCAGAAAACTCCTCAAAACTAAAAAAAAGAAACCCAAGAGAAGTTCAAAAAACTTCAGAGAATTTCGCAAATCTTCAGAAAAGTCCTCGGAATTTTCGAGAAGTCCTTGGAACTTTAGAAAAGTCCTTAAAACTTCAGAGAAATTTACGGAGATTTAGAGAAGTTCTCAAAACATCAGATTAGTTCATGGAACTTCGAAGAAGTCTTCGGATAAGATTAGAAGAGAAACTTTGTTGAAGTTCAGGAAACTTCAAATAAGTTCGCGGATCTTTAGACAGGTCTTCGGAAGGCTTTAGAGAAGTCCTTGAATCTTCAGAGAAGGGTTCAGAAGTTCAGATTTCAAAACGGACCTTAAAAAAATCGTCGGAACAGAGTCGAAAGAAAAGTTCTTGGACCTACGAGATGGTTCAGAAGAATTTCACAGAGCTTCGATACGTTCACGGATGCCAGAGAAGTGCACGTAACGTTAAGCGAATTGAAGCAACAAGTCGAAACCAGAAGGAGACGTTCGCTCATGACCATGATATGAGTGAACAACAATGTTCTGGTAGAATGAAAGATATCAAGAGAAAGTTTCTGATAGTTCCGTAGTGTGCAGCAGGATTGAAATGTAACAGATGTTCTTGGAAAATTGAGCGAAAAGGGCACGTATACCGTGGTACTGAACCAAGGACATTTTTGCTAACATCCCACTGCAGGGTAGGTTGAAGGAAGCTTGAAATGGTAAAAGAAGAAGAAGGCACTCGTCGTTCGAAATCTTCAAGTGTTTGTAAGTCTTCTTTGAGCATTGACCACATATCATACCCGTAGAGAACTACATTGAGTACGAGGTTGAAATTTACCAGACCTCAGGGTGTTGTAAAGTACATAGTAACCTTAACAGTCCGCTTGTTGAATTTCAGATGCAGTATCTTAAATGTGATTCACTTAAGTCACAGTCAAGTTGCTGCAACCATTATGACAGTTTTGTCTTGCTTGGGAAGTACGACTTTCTCCAATAATGCGTTTCCGAATTTCAATCCAAAAAACGTCTCCAATGATCCGAGGTACCCAAATTCATCCACCACCTCGAACTTTGGCTTGGTGTACTGATCAGCAACTGCTTGGAACGTTTTTGCCTGTGAGACAAATTAACTAGCTAGATTTATTGAAAATCGTACCCCGCAAGTTGAAGCCCGCACATTTAATAACACCTTAAAGTGCGACAGTTATTTCAAGAATTCAGCTTTTCAACTGATATAATATTTAAAATTTCTGAGACTTTTGAAAACGAATTGATTGCTTGAAAATTGAAAAAGTTGAAAATTGAAGTTTCCACGAATTGAGGCGATCTTCACCGGCTCTATAAATATGTTTCCTTGTTTTGGTAAACAAAAATAATGCCACACATCCCAACCAAATATAATCATCACACGAGGAGTAAAACCATTTAAATGCAAATCCACCAATAAGGACTATCTGTTGGCATCCTTTTCCGCGAATATCCCTCCCTCGTCGGCATTGAGCACGTTCAGGTAAAATTTCGGATTACATGTCTTCGGTGGAAATCGAACCGCCGCCAACCGCCGTGTTCCCGCCAATCCCGGAAATGGGTGGCTTGCATGGGTGGCGCAGTAGGCGATGTAGGTCAAAATGCGTGATAATCCTACAAATGAGATGAGTAATCGGATCCATTATTTAGGAATTTGTCTTCATTTTCCCAGCCCTGTTTGTTGTCTTTCCGTCGTCGGCCGGAGGCGGGATTTCGGAGGTTAGGGCTGAGTTGCCGCTCGCAAACGATGACAAAGTTTTTCCATTTTCCGTTATTTTCACTTCGTAGAAAATGTGCTTATCGAATGGCGGGCGGAGAGCATTAGGAAGGCCGCTTATGAGAATTTGTCGGTGATTGATTCTGGTTAGGTTAACTGGCTGTAACCGGGCAATTTCGTTCGAAGCTATACGGGTCCGGATAACATCTGTTGTCGTGCCATCTATTTGAATTTGTTCATTTTCGGAAGAAGAAGCGAAGGGGAAGGATGGTCGAGCCTCCACTGGGCAGGAATTTCAATGGAAGCGGTAAGGCTATCGCACTGATTGGATGCCATTGGAGCTGCTCGGGCAATGCCGAGAGGAATCCAATTATGGAAATTGCGGTATGCGTGTAACATTCTGTAAGGGGAGGATCCGGTCTCAGCTCATGACCCCAAATGCAAAATCTGATGGAAATGAATTCAACATTAAGTTGGATTAGCTGTGTCTGGAGAAAAACTTCACAAAGTTTCAATTCCTTCCGCTCGTGAATCTTATCGCACCGACCTGGCGGGGTAACACCTCATGAAAAGATTTCCCTGAAACTCGTCCAACTTATCACGACTCTGCAGCTGTTCTTGGCTTCTCAGTAGAAGCAAACAAATCAAATCCAACGAACGTTCATCAAACTTTATCAGCCGGGTAGCGTCCTTTGGGTGGCACAAGAACTTGAAGGTGCAGTGCGATGATGTTACCTTGAACGTTGAATCAAACCGAGACCAACTTTGACTTGTCGGTTCTACCGGCCTGACGAACGGAAAGTTCTCTTTTTATCGCTTTATTTGGGAGGGGAGAATTCTTGCATCGAATTTTTCAACAGTGTGGGAAAAACATAATGTTGAAAGAATTAAATATGTAATGCAAAACAAACTTAGGATAGCCAATGAATTTGCAATCAATGGTTGTCAGTCTAGGTCAAACAGTATTTGTATCATTTGTATCATTTCATAATCAAGATCGTTTGCTGCTTCAAGCAGCTTTTCTGGATTCGTCATATTATTCGAATGCATTACAAAACTGTGTATTTCTGGCATAAACCGTGTTCCGTTCGTGAAAGTTCCAAAAAAAATTGTACTAGCGTCGAAGCTGTGCAGAATATCAAAAAGCGTAACGATATCAGTTCCTACAAGAAGCAGAAAATACCCAAAAGGACAGATTTGCCAGACGACGAGACTGCGAGACTGAAGTTCCAACGACTTTTCTAAAGTTCCCAGTATTTCTCTGAATATCCGTGAAGTTATCTGGAATTTCGTGAATTTCTCTAAAGATTGTCTCGTTGGACCCAAGGACTACTCTGATGTTCCATAGACTTTTCAAAAGCTTCGAAGACTTACCTGAAGATACCGGAACTTCTTTGAAGTTTCCTGAATTTCTCTAAAGTTTATCTTTAAATTTTAACTAATCTGAAGGTCCGAGGATTTCGTTGAAACTCTGTGAACTTTTCTGAAGTTCAATGAATTTATCTGAAGTTTAGTGAACTTTTCTATAGGACCACGAACTTCTCTGAATTCACGAACTTTTTTAAGGTTTCTTGAACTTCTCTGAAGTTTTGAGGACTCCTATAAAGTTTCATGTTCTTCGCTGAATATCTAAGAATTTCTCTGAAGTTCTGAGAATTTCTCTGAAACTCTCGTAAATTTCGTAAAAATTTCTGAAGTTAACTGAGCTTTTCTGCGTAATCTTCTTTGAAGTTTCAGTGACTTCTATGAAATTCCGTGAACTTCTTTGAAGTTCCGTGCATTTCTTGAAAGTTTCGTGACCTTCTTTCTCTGAAATTCCTCAAACCTTCTCTGAAGTTTCGAGGACGTTCCTGAAGTTCCGAGGATTTATCTGAAATTCCTATAGTACGATGAACTTCTCTACAGTACTATGAACTTCTCTTAATCAACGAGAACTTCTTTAAGATTCTGTAAACTTTTATTAAGTTCGATTAATCCCTCTGAAGATCATTCAACTTCTCTGAAGTTCCAAGGACTTCTCTAAAGTTTCCAGTATTTCTCTGAATATCGGTGAAGTCATCTGAAGTTTCGTGAATTTCTCTACTCTAAAAATTGTTGCGACTTCTCTGAAGTTCTGAAGTCGTTTCTGAAGTTCCAAGGACTTTTCAAAAGCTCCGAAGACTTATTTAAAGATACCGAAACTTCTTTGAAGGGAGGTTTCTGGAATTTCTCTAAAGTTTACCCCTTAATATTATCCGATGACTTCTCTGAAGTTCTGAAGTTGCTGATTATAAAAAATTGAAATTGGTTGTGTCTGGAGAAAGAGCAGGCTTTGATCTTAGAACTTGGTGACATCCCCTTCAAGAAAGTCGACACCTGTGTGTCAATAGATTAGGATTAAAACTTATCGAACAATTGTGGATTTTCGCTCAGTGTGAAAGAATTGGTTTCCAAATAGTTGTCGTTTCGAGAATTGGCAAAAAGCGTAAAGTGCACTAAATCTGTAGTATTCATGATTGCTCAGAAGTTTGGAGAAACGTGTTCTCATAAAGATTTCCCAAAATCTGGATTCAAAACAAAGCATAGCACCAGAAATAGGAACTGAGAGCGGTACGCCTTTTGAAATCTCAAAAACCGTGTTCCCTTCGTGAAATTTCCAAAAAAGTTGAGACACCGTCGAAACTGTACAGAGTATTAAAAAAACGTAACGATATCAGAACCTACAAGAAGCAGAAAACACCCAAAAGGACGGATTTGCCAGACGACGAGACTGCGAGACTAAAGTTCCAAAGACTTCGCTAAAGTTTCCAGTATTGCTCTGAATATCCGTGAAGTTATCTGAAGTTTCGTGAATTTCTCTAAAGATTGTCTCGTTGGACCCAAGGACTACTCTGAAGTTCCAAAGACTTTTCAAAAGCTCCGAAGACTTACCTGAAGTGTCCTGAATTTCTGTAAAGTTTATCTCTTAATTTGAACTAATCTGAAGCTCCGAGAATTTCTTTGAAACTCTTCTGAAGTTCAATTAATTTACCTGAAGTTCAGTGAACGTTTCTATAGAACCACGAACTTCTCTGAATTAACGTAAACTGCTTTAAGGTACCATGGACTTCTCTGAAGTTTCGGGGATCCCTATAAAGTTTCACGTACTTCTCTGAATATCTATGAATTTCTGTGAATTTCTGTAAATTTCTCCAAAAATCTCTCGTATGTTTCGTAAAAATTTCTCGGTAGTTGTCTGAATCTTCCTGGAGAGTTTGAGCTGTTTAGTGGAATACCTGTAACTAGAAATGGGAAGAAAAATTAGTTTTTTTTTCCATTTAATTCCAACTACCTTTGCTTATCTTGACAGATGCGCGTATTTCGTCTACAATGTGCAATGTGGATCTGCTCACTACGCTTCTGCTGCCTTGGAGATGCTCAAGAAGGAAAAAGTTGATTTGGTCGAACATTGCCAAAATTTCCCAAACTGTCCTGAACGGCGTCTCATCGAAAGATACTGGGCAATAATTAAGCGGTAACTTAAGAAAGATGGAAGAGAGGGAAACTCTGTTTCCTGTTTTAGGAAAATTTGGTCTACTGCACAACGAAAAGCTACGGAGAACGTTGTGCAGAATCTAATGGGAGGTATGAAGAAAAAAGTCCGAGCGTTATTCAGAACTAAGAAGTAAATATTCAAACTCCCGTGAAATCGGTCGTATGTTTGTTGGTTTTCAATTATATAATGCAAGGGTATGATTTTTTTTTTGAAAATGAATATATTTCTTTGAGAAACTGGTCTCCACTTTCTTTAATGAACAGTTCTTAGAAGGTTCTACAGCAGCCGAAAGAAACCGGAAATGAAACACTTATCGTTTTAGAGGAAAACTAAGAAGAGTTTATAAATAAACTAAGAAGCTGGGGCTTATTACGGTTATTTATCTTACATCAAGAGTCTCAAATTGAAATAAAATGCACTAAAGCCTGTCCACGTTAATTTTTGGACACTCAGCTTATGTCAGTAATAAAAAATATCATAATCCAACAAAACTGAATGTTTATTTCAATATAATAGAACTATAAATATACATTTAAACAAATGATTGAGATGAGAATCCTGCTTTATGTGAAGTTCACGACCTTTCTGTTACACACCCGTCTTAAGCTTCCGTGCAGTATCCTGAGATACGCTAGCGGTGGCAGTTCTCCATTTTCTCTTGAATTGGCAATCTCATTTGCTTACTTCCAAGTTTCAAACAGTTTCTGTTTGAATAGAGCCCAGTATTTTCATTTCGGGCGAAGTTCTGGACAGTTTGGTGGATAGGCTATTTTTGGGACGTATTTGATCTTTTGTACGTTATACCATTGCAGGACCGATTCCGCATAGTGACAAGAGTTCAAATCAGGCCAAAACAGAGCTGGAGAGTAGCAACCACTTCTTCAGACATTCTTTCTCGTACACAACCAATAGAGACAACACTTTTCGATGTTCAACCACAAATACATATGGCCTTCCAAATCAAAATAGTTCTTTGAAAAAAATTAGACACTTTCTTTGTCAGAAAAATACTCGGCAACGATGTTTCTTTGCATTGTGGTTTAAAAAGTCAGACCCGGATGCTGGTTAAAGTCTTCGAGCGAATGTGTTTTGTCGTCCATTATGGCATAAGATTTTTTTAAATCTTTAATATCGGCTTTATATCCGCAACAACACCCTTATCTTCAAAAGCTTTGCGCTTATAATATCACTAGGTGGTGAGATGTAGATCTTCTGAAGCTGAGGAGTCCACAGATTTACCGTGGTAGCGAAATCCGCATAGGTAAGTTCATGCAAGTAAAGTTTATGATTTAAATGCAGTCAAGATAAGACAAGATCTTGACTTAAACTAATTTGGATCACGCTATAGAAAAAAAAGGCATGACCGGATGCTTGGAGCTTTCGGGATTTGGACTAATTGATGCCAAACTTTTAATTTTGTAGTTATTTGAAGAAATGGCATCCAGTCGTCTTTGAGGAAAGTAGATAGTTGGCCATCTTCTTGGTGCATGAATTTGTTGGAAACGAGCAAAAATTATGACAGTAAAGTATATGTGTCTAATAAGATAAGAATTTTGCATTTACTGCTACTCTTTTCAGCTAGCGAGTAGCGGCGTTAAAACTTAGGTATTCAAATGCACCAACTGTATGAGGACAAATGGAGCATCACTTAACCTTTCTAAAATAGATGCTCTCAGCGATCAACAGATTACAAATGCCAATTACGGAACGTTTGCATTGCTCCGTAATTTTCTCAAAAGTTTCAGTGATTTTTTTGAAATTTCGCGAACTTCTCTGTAGCTCCGTGAAGTTTTGTAAAGTTCGATGAACTTCTCTTAAGTACCGTGCATTTCTTCAATGTTTCGTGAAATTTTTTGAAATTACATTAACCCCTCTGAAAATCTGTGAACTTCTTTGTAGTTCTGTGAATTCTTTTGAAGTTTTGTAAACTTCTCTTCCGAGAGTTCCGAGAGTTTTTCTGAAGTTTCGAGAACGTGTCTGAAGTTCGGAAATTTTATCTGAAATTCCGTGAACCTCCCTATAGTACCATGAATTTCTCTAAATTAACAGGAACTTCTTTAAGATTTCGTAAACTTGTTTGAAGTTCCATTTACCCCTCTGAAGGTCCTTGAACTTCTCTGAAGTTTCGAGGACTTCTGAATAGTTTCCAGTATTTCGCTAAATATCAGTGAACTTATCTGAAGTTTCGTGAATTTCTCTATAAATTGTCTCGTAAGACCCAAGGACTTCTCTGAAGTTCTGAAGTCTTCTCTGAAGTTCCAAGGACTTCTCTAAAGCTCCGAAGACTTATCTGAAGATCCCGGGACTTCTTTAAATATCCCTCAATTTCTCTGAAGTTGATCTTTTAATCTTATCCAATGACTGCGCTGGAATTCCGTGAACTGATCTGAAGTATTCTATCTGTATCTGAAATTCCATGAACGATTTTGAAGTTCAATGAATATCTCTGAAGTTCAGTGTTTGTACCACTTTTCTGAATTAACGTGAACTTTTTTAAGGTTCCATGAACTTCTCTTATGTTTTGAGGACTTCTATTAAGTTTCACGTACTCCTTCGAATATCCGTGAACTTCTCTGACGTTCTGTGAATTTCTCTAAAAATCTTTCGTAAATTTTGTAAAAGTAGTAGTTTTCTAAGGTTTCGTGTGGTTTTCTCCGTAATCTTCTCTCAAATTCCAGTGATTTCTGTGAACTTTTGTTGAAGTTCTGTGATGTTTTGTGAAATTCTGTGATGTTTTGTAAAGTTCGGTGAACTTCTCTAAAAAATTCCATAAGCTCCTCTGAAAATCTGTGAACTTCTGTGAAGTTCTGCGAACTCTTTTAAAGTTTTGTGAACTTCTCTGAAATTCGGAGACCTTCTCTGAAGTTTCGAGGACGTTCCTGACATTTCGAGGATTTATATTAATTTCCATGAACTTCTCTAAATTGACGTGCACTTCTGTAAGATTCCATAAACTTTTTTTAAGTTCCATTAATCCATCTTAGGTTCTTTAAACTTCGCTGAAATTCTAAGGCCTTCTCAAAAGCTTCGTGTATTTCTCTGATTTTCCGTGCACTTATCTGAAGTCTCGTGAATTTCTCTAATAATTTTCTTGTAGGACTCAAGGACTTCTCTGAAGTTTTGAAGTCTTTTTCGAAGTTCCAAAGACTTCTCAAAAGCTCCGAAGGTTTCCTGAATTTCTCTTAAGTTTTTCACTTAGTCTTATCCAATGACTTCTTTGAAGTTCTGCGAGCTAATCTGAAGTTCCGAGGATTTCTTTGAAAATCTGTGAACTTTTCTGAAGTTCAATTTATTTCTGTTGAGTTTATTGAACTTTTCTATAGTACCACGAGCTTTTCTGAGTTAACGTAAACTTCTTTAAAGTTTCATGAACTTCTCTGAAGTTTCGAGGACTCCTATAATTTTTTGTGTACATCTCTGAAAATCCGTGAATTTCTCTGAAGTTCGGTGAATTTTGCTAAATATCTCTCTTAAGTTTCGTAAAAAAAATTCTTGATAGTTGTCTGAAGTTAACTGAGCGTTTCTCCGTAATCTTCTTTGAAGTTTCAGTGATTTCTTTGAAATTCTGTGAACTTTTTTGAAGTTCCGTGATGTTTTGTAAAGTTTGGTGAGCTTCTCTAAAGTACCGTTCATATCTTTAAAATTTCGTGAACTTTTTTGAAATTCCATAAATCACTCTGAAAATCTTTGAACTTCTCTGAAGTTTTGTGAATTCCTTCGAAGTTTCGGAAGTGTCGAGGCCGTTTCTGAAGATCGGAGGATCAGGATTTATGTAAAATTCCGTAAACTTCTCTTTAGTTCCATGAACTTCTCTAAATTAATGTGAACTTCTTTAAGATTCCGTAAACTTTGAAGTTCCATTAACCCCTCTGAAGTTCTTTGAACTTCGCTGAAGTTCCAAGGACTTCTCTAAAGTTTCAAGTATTTCTCTGAATATCCGTGAGGTTATCTGAAGTTTCGTGAATTTATCTAAAAATTGTCTCGTAAGACCCGAGGGCTTTTCTGAAGTTTTGAAGTCGTTCCTGAAGTTCCAAGGACTTCTTTTTGAAGTTCCCTGAACTTCTACAAAGTTTATCTCTCACTCTATGACTCTCTCACTCTCTGACTTCTTTGAAGTTTTGTGAACTGATTTGAAGTTCTAAGGGCTTCTCTAAGGTTTCGAGGACTTCTGTGAAGTCTCGAAGGCTTCCCTGGAGCTCTCGAAAGTTTTCGAAATTTCCTTAATTCTCGGAACTTTGCTTAAGTTTTCAGAATTTTTCTGAATATCGGATCATTTTACAAAATCTTGGAACTTCTCTGATGTTTTTGGAACTTTTCTGAAATTTTCGGAACTTCTCTGAATTTTTTAAGCGCTGTATGAACTTTTGGGAAATACTCTGAAATTCTAGCGACTTATCTGTAATGTTTTCGGAACTTCTTCGAATTTCACGGAACTTCTCTAAAATTTTCGAAACTACCCAGAAATTTTCGGAATTTCTCTCGCTATCGGAACTTTTGGGGAGTATTCTGAAAATATAGAGAATCATCTAAAATTATTGGGACTTCCTTGAAGCTTTGAAACTTTACTTAAGTGAATAGGAAATTTTTAGTTTCACCTTTTTTGTCAGCTTTTCAATCCAAAAAGCTCTCTGTTGCAAGCTTCTTGCTTTCACAATTAGTTCTTGCTCAATCTCTGCTAAGTGTTCTTAATACATTTTCATAATTACTAATAGAGAGCTATCGGCACCAGTAATATTTTTGCATAAGTATGATTGTCCTCATGTTAACCATTCCTTTACAAATAATTCTTAGGACCAGACAAGCAATGAGGGGTCTAGACTCAGTTCAGGCTGCTGAATTGCGAATAAAGTGAAAAAATCGGTTATCACGACGATTCCGGAGTTGTATAAATGCAATTAAGATTGCATAATCTATCAAGGCAAATATTCACAGGCACACGCTACAGTGACATTTATGGGGCCACTGAGAGTAAGAGGGTTCCCAAAATAACACAGGGCTTCATCACACTTCATCTTAAACTTAACTCTGTTACCAAGGACTCCATAGTCAAGGAGATAATGGATATAGTTTTCGGCTCAAGAGGTCCCAAGCTTAATGAATCACACCTAAAACATAGCTCACAACGAACAACCTCTTTGAATATTCTGTCAAAATTACAAATCAAATCAAAACAAAAACAAACATTCTAGTACCAAAAACCGCAAGAATCTATTGCAAGGTGTAAGGTGTACTGGGGATCAATAGGGTTCTAAAGCAGTGAACCAATTTTAAATCGCTAATTTCCTATTGATTGCTACAGTTACTTTCCTTTCTCCTGGCAGATGTAGAGGTGAAAGGTTACCGAATTATTATTTCCCAGAACAGATGCTCTGAATGCCTTCACAGCGACCAAAATTCCAATCTAGTCAACTATCTTTACATTCGAAGTGATTCCAACTCATCTCATCCAACGATCTCCAGAAATCTCAATCGAAATTCTTCTCGAATACAGAAATTCCAACGCGAATTCCCCTAATCTCGCTCAATGTTTTCATTGCTTATTTCCAACAAACAGCACCCAATGGCAGATCAAATCACGGCCAGGAATGCTCCCTCGCGTGGTGCTGCTGGCTGAATCGAATGCGGTCATTCGGAAAACGAGCCACCAATCCGAACTCGATACGGACAAAGATCAAATTCTCATTAAAAGTTCGAACCTTTTCGCTCCGGTTCCCAAATCATCTGCTCTTTCCCAATTTTCCACCTCCGCCCCCCTTTTAACAACAACAGCAACGCTTCAATGTGAGTCAACTTTTCCACCACCCGAGCGTCGGCGAGAGGGTAACAAAAGCGAAAAATTCGCCCAAGTCCAAGTGGAAGTAAAATGTGAAATGCGGCGAAGAGGAATGAATGGCCTTCGGATCGTAATAAATTATTCATTGCTTTCGTTCATATTTTCTTGTTGCTCCTTTTTTTTCTTTCAACATTTGATACGTCCAAAACGACGTCCTGAAGTTCCTATTGTCTCGATTTTAGCATTTTGTTACATTGTCTGTTGGACTTTCTCGCTTTCAGTTGATTTTTCGTCTTTGCCCAAGTTGCCAGAGATGAAGTTAGCCCTCAGTGGACGCGGCAAATAACGCCGTAATTCATAAGGGCTGGTCTCGTTTGTCCGTTCCCACGAATAATGGGTTTTTGGGGGTGAGGGTACATTTTTATTCCAGGAAGGCTCCATCGAATGAGCGAAAGTGAGCCCTTTTTTTCGCGTAGCAAATCCCGCGAATCATTACACCATCCGACGACGAGTATGTCAATAAACATTGTTGGAGCGACCGAAGTAAATGGTCAGGTTGTTTGGGAAAAGCGGATGGGGGTTTGAGTACAAATTACCTGCGAAAATGATTTGTTTGTTTCTCATTAGCAGTCATGAACGCTGCGCCACATGCAACGGTGAGGTGCTTCAGATTATTTCAAGAGGATTGCCAACGATTAATGAAGTTGTTCTTTGCTGATTGGAAAATTGATCCGAAATAGCATTTTGCCGTCGGAAAATGCAACCTAATAACCATTCCCAATATGGCTATCGAATTTCAATCCAGCTTTGACAGATTGAACTTGGGTATTGTTTTCCGCTGATCCAATTTGTGTTGCGAAAAACATCCAAAACAAGTTTCCTCCGCTGATGTCGTTGTTTTTGTCACTGCGGGGAATTGTCAAACAAGAAGAAACAAGAGTGGAAAATTGTCCGCCTGGCAATATCATTGAAAGGTAAAACAATAAATCAACGACGAGGAGACTACTTTCGCGGATGCCTTCCGGAAAGCGTCATCGATTATTGTAATGTTGCTTGAAAAATATGCTTCGAGAACCGTTTTTTGGTGATTTTTACAATCTGTTCTACTTCATATTGTCATATTGTTCATATTGTTGGGAAGTTCAGAAAACTTCAGAGAAGTTCCGTGAAATTTGAAGAAGTTCCGAATACTTTACAGATAATTCTCTAGAATTACAGACTACTCCCTAAAAAGTCAGATAGCGCTCTAAAAATTAAAAAAACAATCCGAAACTTCAGAGAAGTTACGAGAACTTTTCAGAAAATTTCAGAGAATTTCAGAAAACTTCAGATAAGTTCCGTGTAATTTGTAGAAGTTCCGAAAACTTTACAGATAATTCTCTAAAATTACAGAACACTCTCTAAAAGTTCAGATAGCGCTCTAGAAATTCAGAGAAGTTCCAAAAAATTAAATGAAGTTTAGAAAATTTCATAAAAGTTCCGAGAACTTCAGAGATGTTCCGAGATTTCGTAAAAAACCTGAGATGTTCCTAGATTAAGAAAAACTTAAGCAAAGTTCCGAGAATTTAGAAAATTTCGAAAACTTTCGTGAATTCCAGAGAAGCCTTCGATACTTCACAGAAGTCCTCGAAACTTTAGAGAAGTCCTCAGAACTTTAAATTAGTAAACGAAACTCCAGAGAAGTCATCGGATAAGATTAAGAGATATTTTTTTGAGAAATTCAGGGAACTTCAAAGAAGTTCCGGGATCTTCAGATAAGCATTCGAAGCTTCGGAGAAGTCCTTGGAACATCAGAGAAGTCCTGGAAACTTCAGAAAAGACTTCAAAACTTCAGAGAATTCCTTAGGTCTTTCGAGGTAATATTTAGAGAAATTCACTGAACTTCAGATACGTTCACGGATTCTTCAGAGAAATACACGAAATTGTAGAAATTTGATAGGGTTAATGGAACTTCAAAAAATGTTTACGGAATATAGAGAAGTAATTTAGAGAAATTCATGGTACTAAAGAGAAGTTCTCGAAATTTCGTATAAATCCTCGGTACATCAGGAACGTGTAATTGCACAGAGAACCACATTGATGGAGCTTGGGAGGAGCTTTACATCTTCAATGTACAAGTTCATTAATTCATTCTATTTATATATCAGTACCGGCGCCGGCCACGTCCTCCGGATTATTTTTATTGGGAGGGGGAAGGATGATCAGTTTGACAATCCTTGTTATTAGAGACCGTGATCACCACTGCGTCTCCACAATTGCCAAGGGGAGGATAGTTTTTATTGTGATTGTGATTTAAGTTGTGTCAATTATGTAGACGCAGTAGACTGCTTTTTCCTTAAAATCCAGAGGTGATAGAAAGAGGCAAGTGACAAGTGGCAAGGAAGGGGACGGGCCTTCGATTGAACTCCCGACCAGGTACTCAGCCGCGTCATCACGGATTTTCAGAGGTGTTTATGGAATTTCAAAAAAGTCACGATACATTAAAGAAATGTACTATAAAAAACTTTACAAAACATCACAGAACTTCAGAGAAGTTCACGGTATTTCAGAGAAATCACTGAAAATTCAAAGAAGATTACTGAAAAAAGCTCACGAAAGTTTAGGGAACAATCGAGAGAGATTTTTTCGAAACTTACGAGAGATTTTTAGAAAAATTCACAGAACTTCAGCGAATTTCACGCATATTCAGAGAAGTACGTGAAATTTTATGGGAGTCCTCGAAACTCCAGAGAAGTGAAACTTTAAAGATGTTCATGTTAATTCAGAGAAGTTCGTGGTACAATACAGACGCCTGAACTTCAGATAAATTCATTGAACTTCAAAAAAGTTCACGGAATTTCAGACAAATTCTCAAACCTTCAAATCAGTTCACGAAACTCCACAGAAGTCGTCAGATAAGAAAAAGAATTTTAGAGAAATTCAGGGAACTTCGAAGAAGTTCCGCAATCTTCAGATAAGCCTTCGGAGCTTAAGAGAAGTCCTTGATACTTCAGAGAAGTCATTGAAACTTCAAAAAAGACTTCAGAACTTCCGGGCCGCTGCGAACATCGCTTCACCACGAGCCTTGGTCTTGTATATCCATCACGCTTGGTCTAGAATATCCTCTTCGTTAGAATCGCCTTCCTTCCTGGTGGTAATTCGGTTAGTTTCCAGTTTTCATTTTCCTTAGCGCTTGGATCTCTTCCGTCATTGCTGCTCTTCCGTCATTTCTGCTTCAAATGCCTGCGGTCATTTCGCTCTAACGCCTTAGTAACGGTTGTCGGATTATAAGAATTGGTCAATGTCGTCATGATTGATGGGTCATCGAGATCAACCGCCGTTGGACTGCGAAGAAACATCTGGATCACTAACTGTGCTAAAACATACATACTCCGAATACTTGCCTGGAATTACGCGCTCCAGACTGCCGCGCCTCAACGTTTGCTGTTGATCAGCTAGTCCCCTTTGTTGTAGTGGAAGCGCAGGATCAGGCTCGGCATCGTTAAGACCAACAGCACCGACATGGATTGTCTGAACTATGTGTTGATCATCAAGAACAGCCGGATCGGTCAGTTTAACACCAATCTGCTCTTCAAGTTCGATCCAATTGTACAGTGCCATTAATTCAACAGGTCGCTGCTCATGCTCCATCTGTATCCTTTTGAATTCTCGGTGTACCCAATGAAAATACCTTCTTTGGGCTTCGGGTCGAACTTCTTCCGCTTCTCCTCCGGGATATGATACATTGCCTTTGATCCAAACACCTTGAGATGACAAAGATTAGGCTTCCGTTTCGACCACGCATTTTCTGGCGAAAACTTCGCCCTTTGCTTCCAGAAAATACAAGAACACTTTTCGGATTGCATCATCAATGAAAGTTACAAAATAACGGCTCCCTCCAATCGTTGATACTTCAACGGGGCCACATACGTCCGTGTGCACCAGATCAAGCAGACCTTCTGCCCTTGAAGAACTTGAACCGAATGAGTCTCTAGCTTGCTTTCCTTTGAAGCTCACTACACAGTCCAGTATAGCTTCCTTCCTGATGTCCATTCCGTCGACCATAGGTATTAGTTTCTGCATGCTCTGTTGGTTCCGAGTCGCTTGTGCCAGATTCCAGTTTCCACCATCACGAACAATTTATGGGATGCCTTCTGGTTCTGCCGGTCATCTACTTCGGTTCCAGATGCAATCACGTTCCCTCCTTTGTCCAGGACTTCACACTTCTCCGCGTTGAACACCATTGCTAGCCCTTTCCCGCAAATTGGTAACAAACTGGTAGCCAGGTCAGGAACTGGCAAGACATCATGAACTACAATCGGCCCTTCCTCCAGGTCAAGTGTCACCAAACCTATGGCAACGGATTTTATAGACTGGTTGTCAGCCTTATCGATCGACAGTACGTGGTCCTCTTGCTTCTGGAAATTTTCCACGCTTCTCGTCATATGCGAGCTTGCTGCAGAATCAAAATACCATGCTTCCACCTTTTCGCTTCCCGCAGAAAACATAGCACACAGAGCTTTCCCGTTTGGCTTGGAAGTAGCCTGCTTCTGCGGATAGTTCGCTGCAAAATGCCAGAGTTTCTAACACGTAAATCAAGCTCCATTCTTCTTTTCTCTACTCGGTTCTCGTGGTTTCTGCTTGGTATACAAAGCTCCTTCCTTACCAAAAGTCTTCAATGGCCACTTCACATCCTATAGGATTTTAGCCTTCACAACGTCCGCTATCAGATCCATTCCGAAGGCTTGAAGTCCTATTAAAGGGTGTCCACGATGAAATTGCCACACTATGAAATTGCTCTAACTTTTTAACCGTTGGGTAGAATTTAATGAAAATTTGGGTGGATTTAGTTCATAGTGCATTATTTACATCCTGCAAGTTTTAAAGTCCTGTGATCAAAACTTGCGGAAATGGAGTCGAAAGAACAGCTCGTGCGTGATAAAATCTTGCGCATTCATCACGAGAACAAGGAAGTCTCGCATCGTTCCATCGCTAAAACGTAGGGAATCGCGAATTCCACGGTGTCGCGAGTGATTAAGCGGTTCGAGGAACGGTTGACCACCGATCGGAAGCCCAGAAGTGAAGGAAAAAGTATTCCGTACAACACCAAAAATCACAACCGCGTAGTTGGGGCCTTCAACCGAAATCCGAACGCCTCCGTTCGGGATGTGGCTAAGAAGCTGCACCTAAGCCGAAGTTTTGTCCAGAAGGCCAAAACTAAGGCTGGGCTTCGAACGTTCAAGGTATAAAAGGCCCCTAATCGCGACGAGAAGCAGAACAAGTCCGCCAAAACCCGTGCCAGGAAGTTGTACCTCAACATGCTGACGAAAGTTGAATGCTGCATCATGGACGACGAAACATATGTGAAGGCCGACTTCAAACAGATCCCCGGCAACCTGTTTTTCACGGCCAAGGATAAGTTCAGCGTTCCGGAGCATGTCCGCACTCAGAAGATGTCCAAATTTGCGAAGAAATTCCTGGTTTGGCAAGCCATCTGCACGTGCGGGAAGCGGAGTGCACCTTTCGTGACCCAGGACACGATGAACGGACAGGTGTACATAAAAGAGTGCCTCCAGAAGCGGCTGCTTCCTCTCCTGAAGGCCCACAACGTCCCAACAATCTTCTGGCCGGATTTGGCCTCATGCCACTACTCCAAGGACGTGCTGAAGTGGTATGCGGACAATAAGGTCAATTTCGTGCCGAAAATGTTCAACCCTCCCAACACTCCGGAGCTCCGCCCCATCGAGAAGTACTGGGCGATTATGAAGCAGCACCTTCTTAAACGACCTAAGGTAGTGAAGACAGTCGAGGAACTGAAGAAAGTATGGGTTTACATGCAAAAAACGGTTGATTCACAGGTTGTGCAGAATCTTATGGCCGGGGTTAAGGCCAAGGTGCGGGCATTTGCGTATGGACTGTAAATAAAATACGAGTAAAATGGTAAAATGAAGTTTAATAGTTATTTCTCAATCCCTGAAAATTTGATGGCAATCGGATGAAAACTCGAATTTTGCGAATCAATTTTGTGTATGGCACTTTCATCGTGGACACCCTTTATCATGGGGTTATAATATCCTTGGAGTCTTTCCATCAGTAACAAAGCCTACCATTGGTCATTGATCTCGCTATTGATTTGGCTTAAGCTGTTCGTTGTAGTTACCAACTCGTCGACGTAGTCCTCTACGGAACCGCAATCTTCAAGCTTCACCGAGGTCAATCGGTCCAGGAACGCCTTCTTCAAGCAATCCCATGCTTCTTTTGCCGTATTCGCTCGCTGAACTAGGCTGTTTTTTTTTCTCGATGCTCAAACGTATAGTCGCCAACGCCCTCTCAACCAAATCCGGATCGATGACTTAATTTTCAGTTGCTCGCCAGGAACCTTCTCGAATCAGCGTCATTTTCATCGCAAATGCCCATGATCCGTAGTTTTTCCGTCCCCGTAATCCCTCGATGGCAGGTAAGCTCACTGAGTTTCCAACAGCACGCACACTTCCTCCGGCTTTGAACTATGCAACAGCACCAGCATTCTGGGATGCCGTCCTTGTACTTCCGTTCGCTTCACCTCCACCAGGATTTAGTTCTGCACGTTCCTCATCTCTTGTGATGACTATTGTTCCGAATTTGAGTCTTCTATTTCATGAGAAATTCAAACTTTGAATCAATCTTCGATTTCTTCAGGTTTCTAGACTATGGTCACTCTGGGTCCATAACCACTTGTAGTGGAAATGAAATACGTGTGTAGTGTACAAAGTCTGAACAAAGAATGATATTATTTTTCTAACTCTTTACATACTATCAACAACTTCCGGTTATGGCCTGCTTACTGTGATCGTAGGTTATATCACTTCAATTTACTAGCACGAAACAAAAGTAGGCCTTCCCGCAAACAAATTCTGCTTCCAGTAGTAGCGTTGGAACATCTAGGTTGGCCACAACTCAATCAGACTGTCCTGGATTATTCTGAAATGCTGTTGACACCTTCCGATGATTCCGGAATCGTTTCAACCCTGCTGCCTGTTCCCCGCAAAACCATTGAAACCATTTGTTGTGCTTTTGGATATTTCAAGTTCCCAAATCATAATGATTCCAAGCCTCACTCTACCCATTGAAACAAGGCCAAGTATATTAAATTTTCAGTAGACCGCATTCCCACATCAAACACTCCATCCGGAAAAAGCTGCCTTAAAGGCCCCGGCATCACCATCTTGGCATTCCCACACCCGAGTCGATCTTTTATTGCTGACAATTACGAAGTTGTTAGGTTGGAAAATTTTCCCCATCAAAGTCTGGGAAAAGCGTCTTCATTTTTCATCCATCTTCACCCCGTACCGAATCAGGACTTTCCTCAAGTTGAAGCTCGGTTCGTGTGTGCGCGTGTGTGCGTGTGTGTATGTTGTTGATTTTTTTTGTTTTTCTTGTGTGTGCGTGATTTTATTGGGTCGTTTGTGGTTTGAAGAGGCGTACGACGATGAGTTCAAAAGGTACGCACTCGCGAGCTCTGATGTCTAACCATGATTGAGCACCCGATGTCTGCTCACTCGTCGGAATGCTTTGAAGGGGAACGGCGGCAGGTCGGCGCTCGATATTGAAAGGTTTGTGGGCACGTTTGCGTGTCTGCCTGCGGTTTACTGACGGGGGGGTAATTCAGGCAGGAAAAAACAACATTCGAGGGGAGGGTGGGGGATCCTAAGGTGCGTCGTCGTCGTCGTCGTCGTCGTCAGTCAGCCACTGCTTCTGAGGAAGTTTGTGGGTTTTTTCGGAAGAGGTTTTCTGTTTGCGTTACATTTGATATGTTTTTTGATGGGCAATTTTTCTGAGAATTTGCAAATGCCTAAGGGGTGAAAGCCGGCTTGAGATAATAAAATTGGCTTTTCGTTGAAGATGAAAGGTGTTTGTGTCGGACGGCATTCGGTTAATACGTGGTTTTATTTTTGGGAATTACATTTTCTTTCCTTCCAATCGGGGGAATAAACAACGTAGTGTAAGAGTGCAGAATCTATTATGGAAATTTTAAACGAATGATTTTTTTTTCTTCCAACAGTTACAAAGCTGTGCCCCAAGAAAGGAGTAACTTTTCGACGTGCAGTTTGTTCCTTTTTCATGGATAAACTTTCCCTCACACGAGTCACTCTTCAACTCGGTGAAAGAGTGTGTGCAAGTGGAAACTTTTCTGCTTGTGAAACTTTCATAAAGAGGATTTCTATTTTCTTTTAGGAAGACACGTGGAAAACTCATGTTTTGCTTCTGATCGTTCATTACAAGAGCGTTGGATTTACCTTTTACGGAAAAGTTACACTTGAAAGCTGTCAGAATCTGCGACTACTCCGCGTCTAAACTAAACATCACGGTACAACTCAAACTGCTGTTGATGGAAAAGCAATTTTAACTCGCTCAGAAACAGCGTTATTTCTGTAAAATGCAACTGTTGGGTATTGTCACTTTTCGTCTATTTCTTCGTTCGAGTTGATACTCAGACTATTTCGTGATTTCCTTAGGAAAGTTCATCTCATAGCGCTTCGACGATCATTGTTCTTTGAGGGATTGACCTGGTGTAATAATTGTGGTGAAAAGAGGACAGAGTCCTCTAGTTCCTGCCACTTTTACGGACCTCGCCACAACACTTGCCGAAACAGGTTAAAACTCCTTCGTTCTTCTCTGGAAGAATCCAATTCACCCACCCTTGAAATTGTTCAGTGTGGGTACAATAAATGAGTGACCTACCGAAAATCAAATACGAAGCGATTGGATAGTACCTCGTGTAGAAGAATCATGAGGTCTTCAATCATAAAATTGAAGGGCTTAGATCGAGGTCTTCCAGAATACTCACCGGAAGCCGGTAAACCTTCTGCTTCTTCTATCTGGCTTGCTGACCTTCAAATTAGTCTTTGTTTTCTAGATTGAAGTACAATTTAAAAAACGATTACGACGCCTTACGACCGTCACGAAAAGTGGCCACATTTAAAGCGTTAATATCTCAGTCATTTCTAAAACAAAATTCAAACTTTTTGCGCTAATCGGATCGCGATCGGAAATATTTCTAGGCATGAATTGCAAAAGAAAACATGTAAATTTTGGGCCATTTTAGGCAATTGAAAAATTAATAAATGTTGAACGAAAAATGCGAATGGCTGTATGAAATCACTGACACCTAGAACATCCTGAGTATGAAGAATTTCAGGAAGAAAAAATAAATGTCTTGTTAATAGTATGAATCGTTGTTTTAGAATATAGTACATATGCATTTGGATAGTTAAATTGTTGGTGATAAACGTTAAATATTTTTGTATCTTTCTAGGATGTTCTAGATTATCCAAAATGCACTTGAGTTCAGAACTTCAGATCTACAGTTGTAACAGCAGCTTCTAGGGCGATATAAGATTATGATACGTATTTAAACACTTTGAATGAACCTTTTGGAAGGTCAACGGTCATTTTTTGATAACTTTGTGATGTTCTAGGTCACCAAAACTGTCCTTGAGTTCAGAGCTTAAGATCTACAGTAGTAACTTTAGCCTTTTGGGCTATACAAAGTAACGCTACCCAATCAACCATATTCAGTTAATATTTTAGAATACAAACAAACGTTAAGAGATAAACTGGGATGATCGGGGTCATTCAAACTGTCGTTGAGTTCAGAATATAAGATCTACAGTTGTAACAGTAGGTTTTTGGAGTGTGTAAGGGAGCAATATTTATTTAACAATATTCATTACATAGTGTAGATGGCTAACAGACATAATGTGACAATATTGGCATATTTTATCTCATCCATACTGTCCTTAAGTTCAAAATATAAGATCTACATTTGTAACAGTAGTTTTCTGGGTTGGAGATAAGGAGACTGTATGTATTCAAACATATTCAATTAATTTTTTGGAAGGTCAACAGTCAATTTTTTATAACTTTGAGAACCTATAGGTCATCCAAAATGTCCTGTCGTTCAAAATTTAATATTTTCAGTTGTAAGTGTAATTTTTAGGTTACACAAATTTACAATAAATATTCAAACATGTTCAACTAATATTCTTAAAGGTCAACAAACATTCTGAAGCAATAGGACATGTTCTGGGTCATCCAAACTATTGTTGAGAACAGAACATAGGACCTGCAGTTGCAACGTATGCCTTCTGGACTATGTAAAGCCACGTAACGTAACATATTCATTGAATATCTTGGAAGACCACCAGACATTATTAGATAATCTTCTAGGTTATCCAAACTATCTTGTAGTTAAAACATAATATCTACAGCTGTAACTGTACCTTTCTGGACCAAACAAAGTAAAAATATGTATTTGACCAATTTAAGTGACTCTTCTGGAAAATAAACATATATAATGAGATATCTTGGGATGTTCTAGGCCACCAAAACTGCCATTGAATTCAGAAGTTAGGATCTACAGTCGTAACATTAGCTTTATAACCTATGAAAGGTGAAGATATGCATTTAAACACATTCAGTGATTCTTCTGTAAGGTTACAAGTCTTCATCAGAATATCTTGGGATGTTCAAGTTCCTAAAAACTGACTTCAGAACTTAAGATAACAAGTAGTAATCGTAGCCTCTTGGACTATATGTTCAAAGCTACGATAACTATTCAAAGAATATTCTAAAACGTCCACAGACTTTATAGGATAATCTTGTTAGTTTTAGGTCATTCAAAACGTGAGGTCTTTAATTGTAACACGCTATACAAAGTTAAGTAATTTTGTTTGGAATAAATATCCCAAGCTTATCTCATAATGTCTGTTGGTCTTCCAGGGCATTGTTTGACTATGTTTGAATGTTTATCATAACATTGTGAAGCGGATACAGCTTCTGTTACAACTGCAAATCTTAAGTTGTGAACTCCAGGTCTGTTTGCACGACCTAGCGCATCTCTTAAAAATGTATCTTACTTTTTCAATCTATTCTAGGTTATTCAGCACCAATTTAATCAGAACATACCAAATTGTTTGTATAATCAGGGTTAGAAAATTTTCGGCCTGAAAGGGTTAATTCAGAGAATATTGCATTTTACAATCTGAATGGCTTACATTTAGGAGCGTAGTCTTACGTCATAATTTCGAACAACCCAATGGGGCTGTACCCTGTAGTTTTTGAAGCACTTCCAAAGTTATTAATGTGAGGCTTTCTTTGGCATTAAAAAGCATTTAATCGTAAAATGCGTTACAAACACAATGATACGGCTTATGTCCCAGGACAATCGAACGAATTTTCCGCCCAAAAAGACATTTGGCTGTATCCGGAATGGAGTCCTTGACCACCAGAATGAAAACACGACGACTACGCTGAGAGACCACTGTTAAAGACTGTCCACGTTAAATTTCGGACACGTTAATCTTCTATGGTACACTCGCCATCAGGTTCCATACGGTATCCTCAGATACGCCCGCCGTTACGATTCTCCATATTCTCTTGAAATCATCGGTTCTGTTTGCTTTCTTTTTAGTTTTGAAGAGTTTTTGCTTAACTGTTGTGGATTATGATAAACGGTAGCCACCGCTTTTGCAGCAGTTATTCTTTCTCGTACACATCTTTATTGATAGCGTCGTTGAAGTAGAAACTTTCAGATTTTCGAGCCCAGCTACACATGGCCTGCCAAATCAAATATTTCTTCAGGAATTTGGACATCCAGATCCAGAAGCTGTTTAAAGTCTTCGAGTATGTATGTTTTGTCGTCCATTATGCTACGGGAACATGTTTACAAAAATTTGGTGTAAAGCTTCTTAGCACGAGTTTTTGTAGTGAAATTTTGCTTGTCATCACGGTTAAGCACCTTTTTCACTCTGTACGCCTGAATTTTCTCTGTTCTGCTTGAATTTTTCTACATATGACTCTGACTTCTCAACTTTACGAGCCAAATTTCGCACAGAAAGATTGGGATTTTTCTCAAAAATTGATACCACTTTCTTGTCCATTTGTCGGAAGCATACTTTTCGGTTTGATCCACTTCCAACCTTCCGATTCACAGTCGGGCGTGCATGAATTGCAAACACAAAACACGGTACTTTTTGGTAGTTTTAGTTTCTTGGCAAGATCGCGTACTGATAAATTCGGATTTTGCTACCGTTCGTACAAAATGCGTTTGCGCACTCACACTTGATTCGACGCCATTTTTCTGAATGTAAACATGTAGAAGCATGAAATAAAGTGGAGAGTTTCAGCTGTCATATAAGTGAACCATTTCAGCAATCCGTGAAATAATCCAAAGAGAAGTGTCCAAAATTTAACGTGGACAGGCTTTAACCTGGAATACGTCACAGTACTTCTTTTCGGATATTAAGACACAGGTAGCTATCAGGACAAGCGCTACTTGGTCTTTCTGATAAGAAGTCATCACTGAGCATCCGAAAAAATGAAGGTGTTTACAATTGTCTGCCTTTGTCCTGTATGTATAACAGTTGGTAGCTTTGGTTATGCCGAACACGAATGTCGAACTACTCGAAATAAATGACGAGAAGAGAGGAGTGAGATGAAGATACATTGAGATGTTGCATGGATTGTTGCGCACGGAGTAACTAAAAGTTAGGACTTAGATATGTCAGCCACTTGTGTTAATACAGTACTTGTCTAGACACCAAATCGAGAAGATTATTTTTAGTGTAGTGGAGTAAAATAAATGTATAGTCCTTAGTTCAAACAAATGTTGTACAGTTAAATAAATTAAAGGGTAGTCAAATACACGGTCTTGTACTTAAAATACGTTATTTTAAGTGGTTTAATTATTGGAGGTGTACACGCAAGGACGATCACTGGACTACTAGCCCACCGGAAGACTACACCTAAACCAGGACTATCAAAAGTGAAACATTAATATAGACAGGGTCACAACAGAAGGCTTTCTGTGACATTACTTACTGTTACAATCGGCTGAAAAACGACGGGTCGCAGTCCGAAAATTGCCAGTTTTTCGATCATTTAACCAGGAACTGCCTCATGGAATCCTGCCATGAGAAATATGCAGAGAGTATCGAGACAAATGGTGACAAAATACATTCAATCCGCAAACTACCAACCACCAAGATCCATAAATGTCTCCAACGACGACCAATTTCGCCGATCACGGAGGAATATTTTGCACTGCTCCGGTAAAATAAACTAAACTAGCAACCTCTCGAACTGAACTACAGGTAGCAATTCTACACTTCAAACATCTCAGTTCTGTTCCATTTTGTAGCAGCCGCCGCATCCCCAGCGGCTTACTTTTTCTCCAGTCTGGAGAATTTCGAGACCGAGTAGTTCAACAACCCATGCTGACTTCAACCTCAACCTCTACACTCTTGAACAAATCAATGGATACAGTTTATCCAAAACCTGCTAACATAACTGTGCCTTTGCCCTTCAGAGAAGCAACAAATTAATGCAGCCGCACAGTGGGACGAAATAAAAAAAAAGTGGGACATGGGTATTTGCGGCGTAACTATAAGGTGTGGCCCATTGATGTCTTCTACAATGTTTCCGCATTTTTTGAGTACTTTATTTTTGTGTTAACAAATTTGGTTTAAGGATTTTATACACCTGGATAAAAACATTAACTTTTTTATTTCTCGTTCAAACTGACAACTATGTATTGAAACATTGTAGATAAGTTCATTTCATGAAACAAAAAAAATCTATCTCTTAACTGGACGAAGTTGTAGGGTGAAAAAGGAATGAAAAATGTAATACTCCCTTAAAACTCGTTTTTTTTATCATAACTTTTTTATTTGAATTTTCCCATTTTTTAAATGTTCCACAATGTTTTAGGTATTTTTTAAATACACTTTTTCATGAAAGACAACTAATTATTATCTCTTCATTTAAAGGATTTACTTCGGTTATAATGATTTTGTTTTAGTAATCTTGAGGGTGTGTAGATTACAGATTAGCAAGTATTAGCAGCTTAACTTAACGTTAATTCATTTAACAAGTGATACCTTTCAAAATGATGTACAAATCATAAGGGGGTCCAAGGGGGCACCAAACATTTTTTTTAAAAAGCATCTTTGCTTTTTATTATATTACGTTGCGCGCCGGCATGATGTGGATGAACTTTATTTACAAACATTGTATGTGAATCCTTCATCATGATTCTGAATTACCGGAATGCTTAACACACCGATCTCGCCGATTTCTCCAAACGAGAGAACAATCGACATAGCATTACTGCAACGCATCACAAGCCAGGAGGTAGCTGTAATACTTCCGACTAACCACTAAGGGGGGCCCACATCAAATTGCATCACAGAAAAAACGCTGTAGAAAATTACCTAGTTGACCAATCCTTTTCAAACTTTCAGACAATCAAAAACCCATTAGACCCATTAGTAAGCTTTTGGCATATTTATTTCTTTAAACTTCAATACCATAACCGTGCGCTCGCACCTTACGCCTAACTCCACTCATTAGGTTCTGTACAATATCTGGCTGCAGCTTCTTCTGTACGGAAAAAAAAACACTTTTTCTTCATGTCTTCCTCAGATTTGACCACTTTGGGATGCTTCCGTAAAATTTGCTTCATAATAGCCCAGTATTTTTCGATGGGCCTTAGTTTCGGTGCATTGGGAGGGTTGTTCATGCCCTTGGGTACGAAAGTAACCCCTATGGCTTCGTTCATCTTCAGGGCAACATTTGAATAGTGGCGCGAAGCTAGATCCGGCCAGAAGATCGTAGGGCTCTCGTGTTGCTTCAACAAAGAAAGCAGACACTTATGTAGACACTCCTTTAGGTAGATCTCCCCGTTTAAAGTCCCGGTAGTCACGAACGGTGCACTTCGTTTGCCACATGAAGAGATCGCTTGCCAAATCATGTATTTCCTAGCAAACTTTGAAAGTTTGTGCCTCTTTACTTCCTCCGGAACATCAAACTTCTGCTTGGCGGCGAAGAACAGAAGCTTTGGAATCTGCCGGAAGCAGTCTTTACGAAAATCTCATCATCCATGATGAGACAATGAGGCTTCGTCAGCATCTTGGTGTACGGTTTCTGGGCCCGTACCTTTCCCACCGTATTTTGCCGTTCATTACGGTTTGGAGCCTTCTGCACTTTGTACGTATGCAATCCCTCCCTGTCCTTGACTCTATGAACGAAAAACTTGGACAGATTCAACTTTTAGACCACATCCCTGACCACATCCCGAAGCATTGGGATTCCGCTTAAACGCGTTCAGGACACGCTTGTGATCCGTATCACACTAGAAAATTCATTATGGCCGCATTTTTCCTTCCGTTCGATGCTCAATGTATCGTAGTAACGTTTAATCACACGACTCACCGTTGACTACACGATTCAGAGTTGTTCGGCGATGTTCCGATTAGAGAGTTGAGGGTTTTCCAAGTGCTTGCGCAACATCAATTCGTGACGATGCTCTTCGGGTGACGCCATTTTTTCCAATTTTCGAAAACTGAAAGCGATAAAAATACTACAAAAAATCCACTAAACTACTTCTACCCAAATTTTCAAGCGAAAATACCCAATGGGTAAATTTCTACAGCGTTTTTTTCGTGATTCAATTTGATGTAGAACACCCTTTAATCAGACTTGATCGAACCATTTTCGAAGGCGGAGATGTTCCAATTGCACTGCATTACAACGAGGTCTTAGGTAGATATCAACGTTAAACTAATCGGGGTAGTTTGTTATCACTTGTGACCTCAATACAACAACGCCTGGAGCCTGGAGAAAAAAAACGGCTCCAAAATCCAGAATGACCTAGAGGAGCATGACTGCATGATACTGAGCTTGATTTTTCCATTCGGATGAGTCGATCTTGGGTTCACGTAACCTTTGATGTCTTTCTCATCAACATGGCCAACAACATTGCTTCCAATGGTCGTCTACCAGCAGCTTAGCTTTGACCACTATCTTGTGGTTGCTGGAATTGATTCCTAAAAAATCGGCACCCTATCACCAGGTGCAATTACCACTTGTTTGACTGGGATGTCGTAGATAACGTGAATTACGAGATACTGATTGACAACTGCGAATGACCGACGAAGTCATCTCTCGTGCCTATAACTTAAAGGCCCTCAGTAAACCAGCTGAACCTCGACAAGTCAACCAAATACATTTTAAGAATCCGTAATTCGATCTGTAGATATTCATCAAAAGGCCAATTCCAACTGCATTACTAAGATCATACATACCAGGATGGTGGATCTCAGAAATAGGTATTTGGAAAACAAGATCCAGGTTGTGCCAAATAGTTTTGAAAATTGACCAAAATCTTGAAGATAAAGCCAGTCAATCCAGTTCGACCAGAATTCTCTCCTATTCCAATTTATCACTCCAGTTGGGAAGGTCAATGCTCTAGGTCAACATTTTGTAAACTCACCCGACTTTGCTCTTTCTTTCTTATCTCCAATTTTCGAACAACGTTGTCACCAGATGATTTTTATAACTTGAAAAGATAAAAGTTTTGACGTTTAACTTTTGCCGATGTCTCCTACCTTTAGCAAGTAATCAACGATATTCTTACAAAATTACACCCTTTTCAAATGTGCTTTACTCAATTTAAAAAGATAACCTATCTCCTGTTTTCAGACATGATATGCAATAATAAAAATTCTTTTAAATGCTGTTAAGAAATATTTTTTAGTTAGCCCCAGAACAACAAAAACACAAGCATTTGGAAAAGGCCTATTTTGTATACAAAAACCATGATACACTTTGTTTAAAATACGGTAGAGACAATTTGAGCACACTGAGAGTTATTATAACTTTATAAGTTATAGAAAGTTATAACTTTTATTGTTATAAAACCAATGGGAAGACAACTTTGATGAAAAATTTGAAATAAAAAAGTTACAGCAAAATAACTAAATTTTATAGGGACATCCTAAGCTACGTAGGAAAAAATGCTCTAATTTGGTCATATAAAAGGGTACAGAAAAACTTATACAATCAAAGTTGTTTGAAACTATTTATTCTACAACCCCTATTTCTGCAAAAAAAAGTTAGATTTTCGATTTTTCTGAAAATAACGACCACCCTAGTTTTTATTCACACCAAAAGAAGCCCCTTTTTTTTTTTTATTAGAAACAACTTTGTGGGACAATTTTGCTCCAAAACTTCAAACTGAGGCTGAAAATGTATCTTTCCAGCCAAATATTCGCATTCTGGACCACTGTGCAATGACGTAAGTAGACTATCGACTGATAATAGGCAATAGCTGCCATCAAGCAAATTAATGTCAAAGATGTAATCTTGCTGTAATCTTTAAAAAAAAAAATGGGAGCTTAGCTCCTTTCCATAAAGCTGGGAAATAGTCAAAATGATCCATCTACCAGCCAGCGTGAAAAGCTATCACTCAATCAGTTTATTCAAGTTCGCAAATCAGAATAACATCTAGGCATCAGGTCGGGTTCAGGAAAGGCCAATAATTGACGCGAGTTATTAACTCCTTAGAATGGAACAGGTCCGTTGGAAAGAGACATCTGACATGACATTATTGGACGTTGAAAAGGCGTTCGACAGTGTCTGAAATGATGGCCAGGTTTTTAAGCTCCACTTTGTCTTGATCATCATAAATCTTTCGGACAGACCATTCCAGGTCGTCCTGAACAACCTCCATTCTGACATGTTCAACGTTATGGCTGAGGTTCTTCAGAGTAGCCTCTTAGACCTTTTACTATCTAACAAACTCTCAACAGATGTTCCTCTTCTCCCTGGTGGATGTTTAGGAACGACACTTCCATCATGTTAAAGGATCATGTGATTCGTGCTGTGACTTGCAAACTTCCGGAACGATTGTTTCTACAGCTGACAGATCTGTATCAATGCATCGAATACAATTTTGCTTCCGTAATTCATGCCATCTAGCCTCGCTTCGCCAGGAGATGTGTAAGTCGTTCTCAGTAAGGCAACGATCGATTGGTCTGGGGAATTAGTCTAACCTGGCAGAAGTATTCTACGCAGCACTTTGGTAAGATCCCTGTACTCGTTGTTCAACAGAAACAACGTCTTTATCCAACAAGAACAAGCATATGACCACAAACAAAACATTCTCCCCGTGGTCGAGTACGGCTAGTCAATCTGGAAGAGTTGCGCTAATTGTAACCATCGTAAATTTTGACCTTCATCCTTTGAGTATTCTCAAGAGCCTCGGCGAAAGAAAAGTTATAATACTGGAACAGTTCAGAGAGTTCTGCCTGAAGTTGCTTCATGCGGTCATCATGATGAAGTTTATATTAGTGTAGTTAGGTATGTTATAAATAATAAGAAATTATTTACTAAAGATACAGAGCTAACTAAGGAAAGAGGCTAACCTATTTGATGGAGACATAAGCAGTAAAAATTAACAAGCACTTTAGTAGTTTGCGTTCATTCCTTTTCTGTTTTTCCTCTTCTCTGTTCTTTACTTTCTCCTCTCCTCTTCTGCTCATGTTCTTCAGTTTTCTTCTTCCGCTATTTTCCATCCAACTATATTCTTTCGCTTTCCGTCTTGCATTTCTCTTCTTCCACGTCTCTTTTCCTTTTCTCTTCTCCCGCTTCTCTTTTCCAGCTTCTCTTTTCCCGCTTCTCTTCTTCCGTTTCACTTCCTCGCGCTTCTCTCTATCCATTTATCTTCTTGCTCTTCTGTTCCTCCTCTTCTCTTGTTCCGTTTTTCCTCTTCCGCATCTCTTTTTTGCGCTTCTATTCGTTCGCTTCTCGTATTCTGCTTCTACTTCCCCATTTCTCTCCTACGCATCTCTTCCAATTCCTATTTTTCTTCTCCACTTCTCTCTTCCACTTTTCTCCTTTCGTTTCTGTTTTCCGTTTCACATCTTCCGCTTTGTTTTTCTTCCGTTTCTAGTCTTTCACTTGTGTTACTTTTCTTTCGCTTATATGCTTCCGCTTATATTATTTCGCGTAATTTCTTCCACCTATCTTCTCTGGTTTGCTTCTTCCGAATCTCATTTTCTGGTTAATTTTTTACGCTTATCTGCTTCCGTTTCTCTTCTACCACTTCTATCACTTATATTCTTTCGTTTCTTTTCTTCCGCTCTCTTCTTTTGCATATTTTCTGCCACTTCTTTTATTCCTCTTAACCAATGACGTTTTGTTTTCTCTCATTCATTTTTGCATCTTCTTCGACATCTTTCACTCTCTGTCGCATTCGCTGCTTCACATGTTTTGTGTGATCTTTTTTTGTGTAAGCGCATCATAAGCGTTGCCAGATTATTTTCAATACAGTCCTAAGTAGAAAATGTACTTTTTTTTGTGAAATTTCTAGCTTACTGAACTGCACTGCACTGGTTAGTGATTTGATATAAAATCTTGAGTCAATCGTGATATAACCAATGGTATGTTGGAAAATATTGCATAGTTTCTGAAATAAATGTTTTCATTACTTAACGTCATTTATATAAGCATAAATTTACCAAGGTCTCTATCATTTTTATCGATATTTTCATTATTTTAAAGTCTGTAAGTGTCTGCGACAAATTTAAAAATTCTGGAAAATATTTTAAGGTTCTTTCCAGTTAGAATCCGGAATCACTTATTGTGTTGCAGTGGTATGGAAAATGACCGCTGCAAGAATTATTTTACAGCGGTTTGTTTACCTAGGCCCTCACTTTTTGTGGTATACGGTGTTTCGTGCAGTGTGTCAAAAATTATTCCAGATGGAAGCCGAGAGGAGAGGTCCGCATTTAAAATCGCAAAAACGTTGAAAATCACCGAATCATTCGTGTACGATGTGCTCAAACGTTTCAGGGAGCAAAAAATCGTGGATCGATGCCTCAAGGTAAGCGTCGTCGTGGAACATATGACCGCAAGCTAAACCAGAAGGTGTTGAGAACCGTCAGAGCAAATCCTGGACAATCAGATAATTAAATCGCACAAAAATACGCTGCTGCTCGCAGTACTGTTCGAAAAATTCGTTTGCAAGCAGGATATCGTTCTTATCGAGCCAGCAAGCAACCATACAGATCGTTTCGTCACCTAAATTCAAGCTAGGAAATTGTACCAGCAGGTTTTAACGAAGTACCAAGGATGCCTGCTCATCGTCGATGAAACCTACGTCAAAATGGATTTCAGACAGCTTCCTGGCCAAACATTCTACATGGCGATGGCACGAGGAGATGTTAAAGTTTGCTTTTATAGACAAATTTGCCAAAAAAAAAAAAAACTAATGATTTGGCAAGGGATTTGCAGCTGCAGTGCAAAGACCAAAGTGTTCGTGACAAATAAGACGATGGACTCGAAGCTCTACAAGAAAGAATGCCTCAAAAACCGCGTACTACCTTTCATTAAAGCCCATAAAGGTCCCGTGAAGTTTTGGCCAGATTTGGTGAGTTGCCACTACAGCTGGGAAGTCATCCAATCGTACCGCGATAACAACGTAGATTTCATCGATAAAAACATAAATCCACCTAACTGCCCGCAGTTCCGGCCCATCGAGAGATTTTGGGCAATAATGTAGCGGAAGCTTAAGAAAAATTTCGATTTTTCGATTTGCACCCCGATCTGTTGCCAACTGATGTATCGAGCATCAACAATTAAAAAAAACAAAGTAACCTGTCAATCTCCAGTTGATCTCAAACTTTCAATCCGACCACAATTTCAAACATTGAATTAAGTCCAACATTCCGTAAACTTCATCCCGATAATTTTTTTTGCTCCTTCGCCTCAAACAACCCTCAACCAAGCTCAGAACAAATGTTCTATCTAGGTTAAACACATTCCGACATTTTAATCAATATTTTCCTCTTCCGTAGCTCTGTTGGTAATTCTATTCTCTCATCGTGTCCGGCAACCAACTATTCCATCTGAGTTTGGATGCGGCCTGAGAGTCACCTGGTGGCTGGCTTGGGTCCTCCCCTAGCTCGGTTGGTAACGGTCCAGCTTCCAAGCAACACCATGCTGGAGGTCTGGGTTCGACTCTCGGTCTAGGAATTTTACGCTAAGAACAACGAACAGAACACTAAGTTGAGAGCAAGCGATAGGCTAATTGTGAAATGCACTTTCCTAGAAAGCAAAGAAGGCTTGGCTTGGTTCGAACACAACCGTACCCATATGCATCCTAATTCCACATGCAAGCTGCTGCTGCCGTTGTTGGTTCGAAGCTCCCCCATGACGTCCACAATGGTGAAATGGTCGAAGCGACGAAAACAAAAAAAAATACATAAAAAACATTCCAATCGATCGATCCAGCTCCGGCAATGTTTGAACAATTATTTGCGGGCTTGCAGTTTTCCACTTTTCTGGGCGGTGGATGGTTTTTGGCTCCCTCGCCGGCTACCGGTCCGAATGTGTTTTCATTGTGAGAATCAGATTTCAGCTTCGGTGGAATTTAGTTATCCGATCGATTTGAAAATTCCTTCTTCTTTGTTTTGCACTTGCCGGGAGCTGGGCGCAATGCTTGTTGTCATTGGAAATTAATTTCTTCGGGGTATTCTGCTGGGCTTGGTGTGTCGGGAAATTTTCGGAAGAATTTTTGAAATTTGCTTCAGTTCGAGAGCAACCCTGAACAATGAGAAATTTGGGAAACACGCTTTTCCTTCGGGCAAACAGAAACGAAATTCGCCGTTTCTATCGCTGATGGATGACTGGGGTTGGTGGGAGGTGGTTCGGATAATTAACTTAATTGTTCAGCGAAAATCGTCTGCATTGTGTTTATGTGGAACCGAGCATATTCAATCAGCTTATTGCAAACTGACCTGTTGATTCTTTTCAAGCTATTTAAGTGATGCTAACGATGCTTTTTCCCGCTCTTTCTTTCGCTTCTCAGGATAACAAATCGTCCACGTGGAAATCGTTCGGAACGTTCGCCCAAGAGGAGGTAAGTGATACGAATGCTAATGAATTCCGGGAAAAGTCTGATGCGGCTCCTTTTGAAATTTGTTTTTGACATGCCGTCGGGAGGTTTGATGTGCTTTCATTGCAGAACCCATGTCAGGCCTAGAAGAATGTCAAGCAGATTGATGAGCTCGTTGCTGGTATTGAAATGAATACTTTCGCTACTTATTTTCCACCGAAGCCGATCAATCAATGAGGAGGATGAATTTTATCATATCAGGGGATCCCATACCCCTTCCTCAAAATGCATGAAATGAATTCATGCATTTTGAAGAATGATTCAAAAAATATAGCTAGTTTTCTTGAATCCTGACGTGGGCATGTATATGCCATTCAAACTAACAATATGCTTTAACAACTTGATAAAACTTGGAAAGTGACTTATTTCTCAAAGCTGATGAACCCTCTATCAATGCTGTAAAAAGTCATTTCGACCCGAAGCGATTTATTTGGCGATTATCCCTTCAAGAATCTAAATTTTAAAATATCACATATGATGAAATTGTTGTGCTCGATTATATTAATAAATATGTATCACAATGTACAGGGTGAGTGAAAATTCCCATCAATGGTATATATGGCCATAAAAATAAAAAAACTAGAAGATATTTCGTATACCTCTAACATATGTCTTAATTTAGTACAGTTGAAATATATTTCCTTTTGCCTTAACTCTTAGGTGTTCGACAAAAAAGAACAATTTTAAGTGTTTGACAGGGTACCTTCCAAACAACAAATTCAATTTTAAGGTACACTGGAAGAAGTTTTCAAGAATAATTTGATAAAACCACGCATAAAACTAAATGTTCTACATAATATCGATAAAACAGCCATAAAACCCTCATAAGTTCAAAAAGGCCCATACTATAGGAAGTTCTCAAAACTATTTCCCAAGGTTCGCTTAAAACTTGATAGTTTTATGGGTACATACTTGTAATGACATTCAAGACATGCTTAAAACTATGATAAAACTACCACAAGTTTTGATAGTATTATGATTTTTCTCTTTAAGAACACTTCCAGTCCGTCACAAATATGTTTCTAAGATTCCATTTTTGGATTCGTTCTGCTGAATGAGGACTTTTTTTTGTTTATAGTCGAGTGGAATCTAAGAAAGAGAAAAAAAATATCGATATACATATGACGTTTCTTTTCCAAAGTGGATACGTATGTGAATTAATTGTAAAATTGACCATAAATGCATGAGTTTTATGCATGAAATTGATAAATTTTTCATAAATATTGTGTAGCCTATTGGGAATGAAAACGCACGACTCGGGGGACTTAAACATTAACATAACGATGCACTAGTTTTTAATTTTTTCCACCTATGGGCGTTCTTTTTGACAGTTTGTTTATTTTTCACATAATGTTCTTCGCCAATTTAAAGTCAAATGGTTCTAAGAGTGTTTTATGGCAGCGTTTCCAAGATACATTCATCTTGAAGAACAATATCGTAAAACCATAAAAAGTTTTATGAAAGTTGTGTAGCGTTGACTTGAGACGGGGATCAAGTATCTTATAAATTTCTTATAAGGTGGATTACACTTATAAATAATGTAGTTTTATGGAGGTTTCTACAAGTGTTCATTAATCACTCTTAAGTAGTGTTTATCAATCAAACCCATCTTAACTTGGAAAATTTCCTGATAAAACCAAATAAACTCCACAATGCTTTGATAAAACTACCATAAAACTTGAATAAAACCAATTTGTATGGCTGCTACATGTATTACTTGGGCTGGGTACCAACCAAATTCAAATGCTTGTACCTCTGGTAATTATTGACTGATTCCAATAGTTTTAGCACTTTTAGATTCCAAAACTCATCTGCTTCATGGACATTATCGGAGATATCCATTTGGATTCATCTGGTTTCCGGAAAGCTGTGGTTCGGTACGGAGGCACTTTTTGGGAATATCAATTGAATTTCTGGGAAAATATTTGGAATTATTCCTAAAAGCTATTTCTATTCCATTGGATATTCCGTACCAAGTTCCCGTGAGACCTCGAGTGGCCATGAACATATTCAGAAGGAAACCTTGGCTATATGAAATCTCTCCAGTAAGATATTTTTCAACGTTTAGTGGCCAGTGATTTGTACCCTAACCGGTTATTCTGGCACAGGTTCCTGTAGAGCCTCGAGTGACAATGCACAAACTTTTAAGGGCACCCTGGCAATATGGGCAAAATTTAAAAATTTCTCCAGCACACTATTTCTCAACGTTTTGTGGCTATATAATTTGTCTCCGAACCGGTTATTCCGGCACAGGTTCCCCTTTATTCTTCAATGGCCAGTCACATATTAAGAAGGAAGCCCTGGAAACTACTGAAGAAATTTCCTAAATTTTGATACAAATTTTTCCAGGGTTCTCTTCTACAAATGTTCATGGCCACTCTAGAACCCACGCGAATGCAGGTTCTGGAATGACAGATCCGAGGACAAATCATCAAATGGCCATAAAACGTTGAGGAATACCCTACTGGAGAAACTTCATTGATTTTGATACCCATATTTCCAGGGTTATCCTTCTGAAAATTTAGTACAGTCGAAACAAATTTCCTTTTGCCTTAACCCTTAAGTATTTGACAAAAAAAGGACAAAAAGATTGGGTACCTACCAAATTCAAATGATTGTATCTCTGGCAATTATTGACTGATTTAAATTCTTTTGAAACTATTAGATTCCAAAACTCATTTGCTTCATGGACATCATCGGAAATATCCATTTGGATTCATCTGGTTCCCGGATATCTGTGGTTCGGTACGGAGACACTATTCAATTGAATTTCTGGGAATTCTTTGGGAAAATCTTCGGAATAATTCCTACAAGCTATTTCTATTCCACATGCCAAATTGTTCATGGAACAGCCATTCTGTAACAAGTTTCCGAAAATATTTTGAAGGAAACCTTGGCAATATGGGTATTCATGAAATTTATCCTGTAGGATATTTTTCAACGTTTCGTGGCCATCTGATGATTTGTACCCTAACCGGTTATTCCGAAATAGGTTCCTGTGAAGCCTTGAGAGATCATGATCAAACATGTTAGGAATCCCTGGCATTATGGGCACAATTTAGAAACTTCTCCAGTACGCTATTTCTCAATATTTTGTGGCCATCTGATGATTTGTCCCCAAACCGGTTATTCCGAAACAGGTTCCCGTTTGGTCTCCAGTAGCCATAAACATATTAAGAAGGAAACCCTGGCAATATGGGTTTCAAAATTCGTGAAATTTCTCCAGAAGGTATTTTCTCAACGTTTTGTGGCCATCTGACAATTTATCCTCGTAACTGTTATCTCTGAACAGATTCCAGTGAGGTCTCGAGTGGCCATGAATAAAACTAGCCTCAATACCTTGAGTAATATCCTACTGAAGAAATTTCATAAATTTTGATACCCATTTTTCCAGGGTACTCTTCTGCAAATGTTCATGGTCACTCTAGAACCCATAGGAATGACTGGTTCCGGAATGACAGATCCGAGGACAAATCATCAAATGGCCACAAAACGTTGAGGAATACCCTACTGGACAAACTTCATTGATTTTGATACCCATATTTTCAGGGTTATCCTTCTGAAAATGTTCTTGGTCACTCGAGGCTCTACGGGAACTTGTTTCGGAATGAACGGTTTTAGGATAAATCATCAAATGGCCACAAAATGTTGAGAAATATCCTACTGGAGAAATATCATGAATTTTGAAACCCATATTGCCAGGGTTTTCTTCTTAATATGTTTATGGCCACTCTAGGCCACACGGGAACCTGTTGCAGAATGGCCGTTTCTGGAAAAAGTGAGCATATAGCGAATGGATCAAAAATAGTTTAAGGAACTATTCCAAAGATTTTCCCAAAGAATTCCCGTAAATTCAATTCATATTTCCAAACACTGTCTCCGAGCCGGACCACATCTACGAAAACCCGAATTTCCGGGAACCAGATCAATCCAAATGGACGTGGCTGATGCTTGTTGTTTTACTTTTGTATGGATTCACTTCAAGGTCGTCTTTCAGAATACTTTTGATCGTTAACTACGATATTCCCAGTTCTCTGGCCACCTTTTGTCCGCACCTACCAGAATTCCGCAGAATTCGCTCTCTCACTTGTTTGATGACTTCCGGACACCTGACAGTGCATTTACGGCCAGGGCTAGGGGAGCAAATAGTAACAGTGAATTTAAATATATTATTGTTAGTTTTGTTAAATTTCAATAGAAATATCAATATCATATCTAAAATCATGCGTTTGGTGAATTACCACTATCGCTGAAAACGAACGAAATCATGCTTAAGCGTGGAACCTCAGAACTCTATACCTTAACATTTTACAATATTTCTTGCATGTCAGGATCAACCGAATGAAGATCTTAGTTACGAATGCTTGTAGTTTTTTTCATTTACGTAAATATATACACTATTATATAAATATTCAATGGGAATGGGAGGGACCACCAGAGCACCCGATTGAAGCACACTGGATAGAGAGAGAGAGAGAGAGAAGAGTGAATGCCAACTCCCCATTGCTAACAGTTTGTGAATTGAGGCTGCACACTACCAAAATCTCGTGTAAATTTCTGTCCCTGAGACCGACACATGCAAGCGTCCTTTAGCGCATAAGAATGTGTTGAAAGAGATGAGAAAATAAATTCAACCGAACACATCTTTTGTCGAATTGCGTATGTTTCAGTTTCAGGAGACATAATTTTACACGAAATCTTTCGTTACATTCCCCGACTTTACGTTCCCGGACTATTTACAAACATGGATTTGGTCGCGTGTAAAATTCATAATTTTTAAGTGTGTGGGCTTTTCTGCCCGCCGATTGGAGCATCCTCATGTTAGATGGCTTGCTCTTTTAACCAATTGTTCAATCTTGTTGTTGGAAGGTGATTTTTTCCATCCATGTGGAAACGTATAAGAGATGTTGCCTATCGATCCACTCAACCCGTTCTGGAACCTTCATACAATGGCATTCCTAATCATGCCTACTGTGGCTATTAAAGCTTGATCAAGTCTAGCAGAGAAGAGAGCCCATTGCTTTCGGACTTAGTTTTCGTGCTACAATGGGTGGTAGTACATATCATAAATCATACATCATATTCCGAATGATTTCATTTTCTTTAAAATGTGCACGGTCTAAAATATATCAAAAACCAAAAACATGATTACCACGAGCCTAGAATGGATGAGAAATGAATTCAAAACATACTTGCAAGCCGTGTTGACATTTGAATACAAAGAAAAATGTGCTTGTCTGTGATAAACCCATCCAAAGTTACACATGTTAAGAAACACTGACAGGAATTGCCACTCACCCTGTATTGACACAACTATGAAACCGAAGACGTGAGTGTGCAATATTGGACTATTTTAATCATACTAGCTGAACCCGGTGCGAGCCTTGCTATGCTTGCGGCTCAATGAACAAAAATTCAATGAAACTGGCGCGTTTATTTTTTTTTTGGGAATGAGTTTCGTTAAATTATTTGCATTTGCTAATGTGTATATTTTCTGAAAAAAATATAAAAAAAACATAGGTGTGTGTGTGTGTGTTTTTTGAACCCTAAGATCGGTAGTTTCTACCAGCTTGTATTTGCCTAATAATTCTCATGTCTGGTTGAAATTTCTGTTTTATTCGTATGAGACCCCACCCCCTCCCCCCTTCAGAGAGGGAAGGGTTCTCGAACCATGATAGAAAAAAAAATCTTTCTCCAAATACTACCCCCACATGCCAAATTTGGTTCCATTTGCTTGATTAGTTCTCGAGTTATGCAGAAATTTCTGTTTCAATAGTATGAGAGCCCCCCCCCCCTTTCTGACGGGAAAGGAGTCTCAAACCATCATTAGAACCTTCTCCGGTACCATAAAATCCTTCATACAAATTTTCGTAACAGTTGGGATAATTCTCATGTTTGGTTGAAATTCTGTGTTTCATTTGAATGAGAGCTCTTCTTTTCAGAGAGAGGAGGGGTCGCAAACTACCATGGAAATATTTCTGTCCATCAACAACTTCACATGCCAAATTTGGTTCGATTTGCTTGATCAGCTCTCGAGTCATGCAAACATTTGTGTTTCATTTATATGGACCCCTCCCCCCCTCCATGCTGATCATCATATAAACCGGTCCTAAAAACCCCTGCATACAAATTTTCATAACAGGAGGGATAATTATCATGTTTGGTTGAAATCTAATTTTATCAGACCCCCCCCCCCCTTACCAGAGAGAAGAGGGGTCTCGAACCAAGTAGAAACATTTCTCGCCTCCGAAATCCTTGATTAACTCTCGAGTTATGCATACATTTCTGTTTCATTTTTATGAGAGTCTCTCTTTTATAGAGAGGGGAGGGGTCTCAAACCACCATAGAAACTTTTCTTCTCTCAAAAAATCGCTACATGCCAAATTTGGTGCCCTTTGCTTGATAAGCTTTTGAGTTATACACCATCTCCCCACCCCCGTCACCCTCCTTTAAGATAAAGAGAAGTCTCGAGGCATCGTAAGACCCGTCTCATTATTCTCATTTTTGGTATGAATTTGTGTTTCATTTGTATGAGATTCCTCCCCCCACCTCGTACCAGAGAAAGGAGGGGTCTTGAACCACAGTAGAAACATGGCTTGCCTCCAATATCCTCACATGCCAAATTTGGTTTCATTTGCTTCATTAAGTCCCGAGTTATGCAGATATTTCTGTTTCATTTGTATGTTAGCGCCTCCCCCCTTCTTTTATCACCATAGAAACATTTCTTGCCTATAAGAAACCCCACATCCCAAATTTGGTTCTATTTGCTTGATTATTTCTTGAGTTATGCAGAAACTTCTGTTTCATTTGTCTGAGTGCCTTTCCTTCTAGAGGGGTTTAGGGGTCACACATACTGCAGAAACATTTTTGGCCTCCATAAACTCTCACATGTCAAATTTGGTTTCCTTTGCTTGATTAGTTCTAGATTTATACTGAAATTTGTTTTTCATTTCTATAAAAGCTCCCCCTTCCAGAGAAGGAAAGGGTCTCTATTTATCATAAAAACCTTCTCGGTTCCAAAAAAATAAAACAACAACGGTTCAGATTGACAGACAGACAGACAAACCGAAATTCATTTTTATATATTTGCTAATAAGGGAGTAAGGTATGTCACTATCATCTTGCAGACGAAACACATCTATCTTGTATCTTAATTATATGTGTCATTTTGTTCCATTAGTCATTCTTACAAAGTTTTCAAATTCACATTGAAATAAAAAAAAAGAATTCAAAAAAAGATTTTAAAGTCCCACCCTCAGGAAAGTTTGAAAAGCTTTTGTAAAATGATACGTAGACAGACAGACAGACAGACAGAAAGAAATTCATTATTATATATTTGCTAATAAGGGAGTAAAATATTTCACTAAAACGTATTCAACTTACAGTAACTAGCATTTATCTTGTATCTTCTTAATACGTGTCATTTTTTTTCCCTAAAAGTCATTCGTGCAAAGTTTTGAAATTCTTATTGAAATTAAAAAAAAAAAATGATTTTTAGTCCCACCCTAAGGAAAGTTGGAACAACTTTTATAAAACGATACGTAGATTAGATAGGAGATTAGTTATTTCAGCATAGTTTCATTAAATTTTATTATCTACAATTTTTTAGGAGCAAAACTACCTCTAAATCATAAGAAAAAAAGTTAGAATTTTTATTATGAACATAATAGGACCACCCTGGTCACTACCCAATACGTAAGATAGATCATAGTTATACGATTAAATCCTCCAAACACATCATAGGTCTAAACTTAATGGTTTTCAAGTATTTTGTAGCGAATTCTGGCCATTCGTACCAGAGTGCAAATGCACAAAAATTGCGTTTACTCCAAATCCGGCCGGAACAAGAATCAGCACATCGAGCAAGGAGCTTGGATCGAGGGAGCAAGAATTAGCAAATGTGTGGAACTCGACATATTGTGGGATACATTGAAATTCCATGTAGCACACCACGATCATAATTAGTTGCAGCAACTTGATTATGACTTACAAAGGCACATTTATGTTTTCTCAACTTAATGGCAGAATGTATGCTACTAGAGATGCAGGTGCGGTCCTAATGGGATCAATACAAGAAGAACAGCCAATAAACTAGGTTGGGTAACAGCTCAACAAGTCACCAGTTCAAAAAGATCATCCCCTGAAGATTTCAACAGCCCTAACCTCAATAATCGACAGTTCAACAACTCAACGGCTTAATAACTCTGTAGCTTCAGAGCTTTATAGCAAAAGAGCTAGACAGATTAATAACTCAACTGCTATACAGTTGAACAGCTTAGGCGTATTGCGAGAGTTCTTGTACGGGCGACTCTGTCAGCTTGTTTGCGACCTTTAGGATGGAGAAGTTGCTGTTCCACATGGAACCACTGCTGGTTCCGGCTTTCGATTTTTCCCAATTCATGGTTTCAGGGCACTCGAAAAGATATAGTACGATCTTCAGGAAGTCTGTCCAACTTTTTGGCTTCGCAGACTACGTTGATATCGTACCCAAGCAGCACATAGCTGTCATAATTGGTTACAGCAACTTGATTTGTGACTGAATTGAACCATATTGACGCAACTTTTACTCGTTTGTTACAAGTGTGCTGCTAGGGTAGCACGCAACTTTGAGACGATGGCGAAAACATACATCAGACTAAAGGCTGAAGCTAGCAGTGTTGGGCTTGAGATTCCAAATTCCCGAAGATATATTTGATTTGGCAGGCCATATGTAGTTGTGGTCGAAAATCTAAAAGTTTCGTCACTTTTGGTACTCTCAATAAGGATGTGTACGAGAGTGAATGTCTGCAAAAGCGGTTGCTACGGATTATCAGAAGCCACAACTTTCCAGCTCTGTTTTGGCTTGATTTGACCTCTTGTCACTTTGCGGAATCTGTCCTGAAGTGGTATGAAGTACAAGAGATCAAAAACGTGCCAAAAACAGCCAATCCACCAAACTGTTCAGAACTTCGCTCAATAGAGAAGTACTGGGCTCTAGTTAAGCGGAAACTCTTCGAAACTAAGACGAATGCGAATGGTGAGAAGATTGAGAATCGTCACGACGAGCGTATCTGAGGATACCGTCCGGAACCTGATGACGGGTGTACCACAGAAGTTCGAAAATTTTACAGAAAGAAGGACTATCATCTTAATCAAGTGTTTCCAATGTAGATATAACTTTATTATTGTGCAAAAAATAATCGGTTTTGTTGAATTATGTGTAAATTCTTTCTGCTTTTATTTTGGTGTCCAAAATTTAACATGGAAAGGATTTAGACGAATTGTGTACCTGTGCCCATTGGTGACCGCCGATAACGACACCAGTGGAGAGATACAAAGGTGCATTATGGCTGGCAATCGTGCCTATTTTGGACTGCGAAGGACGCTATGATCTAACAAAGTTCGCCGAACTACAAAGTTGACCATCTACAAGACATTAGTTAGACCAGTAGTTGTCTACGGCCACGAAATATGGACATTGCTCGGTACGAGCTATGGTGGAGTACATCTGGAAGACGGAATTTAAAGAAGGCGAATGAATCACGAATTGCATAAGTTGCTGGGAGAACCTCCCATCTCACACACCGCTTAAATCGGTCGACTACGATGGGCTGGACATGTCGTAAGAATTTTGGACGACAGTCCTGTTAAAATGGTTCTCGAAAACAAACCGACGAACGCAAGAAGAAGAGGAGCGCGCAACGAGCAAAGTGTATACATCTAGTATAATGCGAATTGCGGATCCTAGCGAAGGCAGCCATGTATCGAATAGAATGGAGACACCTTCTGTGTACAGCAGAGGCCATCCCGGCCTTGGCCTGATTGGTAAAATATGTAAGGCAGCCAAAAAATGTTCTTCAAGCTCTGGTGACAATTGATTTGGCCACTTTTAACGATTGCGCTATGGGATTGCGTTCGGATTTTCGAATGCGCCAAAAAAATTCAGCTTGGACGCCATTGATGACTGAAAAGCAAATGCCATATTTTCGATAGTACCTACATAAACTTTCTCACTTCAAATCGCAATGGCATAAAAACTTAAAATTGATCTGAAATCTGATACAATCAAAAGAAAGAAAAGAAGGTTCCTCTTTCTTTTAGTTACACTCTACCGAAATGTCATGTAAATTTCTGTCCCGAGACCGACACATGTAAGTGTACTGTGTCAGAATGATTGAGACAGATGACACAATATTTTCAACGAAATACATCTTGTTTATGTTCCCCGAATTTTTACAATCATGAAATACGGCTCCCGTAAAATTCATAATTTCTAAGTGTGTATATTAGATTTCAGATACAACCAGTAATTTTTATGCAATTGCTTTAGCATCACACGAAACTGCTTGTTATACCAAATTAAGACTGAACACCTGTAACCGTTTTCGGTGAGATCCATCTGATTACATCTAAATTTGATTTATTTGAATTAAAAGAAATGCATCAAGTTTAATTCGACCAAATTTTACTCGGTACACCCTTTTCTTATACTATCTCTGGGTCATCTTCAGACGTTATTTGGTTTAAGTTCTAAGGGTATTCATTGAATGTCGAGATCTAAATTAACTTTTATCGAATTAAAGTAAAACAGTTTCCCACGATTCATTGTCCATGCGTTCCGAATCATTCCGTCAAAAATCTCGATCCGCTTCATTTGCGAACCATAAAGCCTTAACCGAGACCATTGCTGACATAAATCTATGTACTCACAATCGCAATCAATCATCTTGCTTCCTTACAAAAGACGGTGTTGAAGAAGAATGGCACTCGGTAACAATGAACGGGATTCTCTTCGTCAATTCTCATCTCCCAAGTCCCACACAAGTGAGTGTATATTCAGAATGCAACTGCCAGCCACCTACCCCCTTTCCAACCCCGGAGGTAATCGATAGTAATTTCCTTCTTTCCCGAATCGATACTCGCCTACACGGAGGTGGTTCTTCGTTTTCCTCCGGCAGGATGCGGCAAGAGATAGAGCTCCGGCCCATTGTAAAGGACCAATATTTATTAAGGAGCTTATGCCGGGAAACCGGTTGCTCCGGGAAACTTGCATACACTGAAGTCTGGTTTGACACGGTTTTCATCTTCAGTGGGGGCGAAAAGCACTTGATATCGGAATTGACTGTACCGTGTGGGACGATGGAAATTGTAAATAGGCAGCTAACACCACCGTCATCATTGCCCCCATTTCACCATCGGAGCTTTTCAGCGGAATCGAAGCGTCACTAATTGAACCCCGTTTGGATTTTTTTTCGATACAGTAGAAAAAAATACTCAAGGATGTGCACAAATTGGACCGTTTTGAATTTTAATCATTACCCGAGGGGTCCTCCACATTCTCCCTTATCCTCAATTGACTTACAACTCTGGTAATCGAACCAAATTTGGGGTTTCAATTCGCATGAAAATCCATTTTTAGGTTTGTCAATACATTCGAACGGAAGAAAATATCTTCCATTCACTGATACACACACATACACGCACACAAACATCACAACTGAAAGAAACCCGCGGAGCGTCAAGAACGAATTCAATGAAACGATGAATGTGAGCTGGAATCTCGTTTCCAGTTCAGAGATCAATTCAATTTTCAATCGTTTCTCAATTCAAGGAAAATAAAATGTGTGATGTTTGTTGACGTTGAGTCGGATCTGAGTAGTCTGGGTAGACGAGATGTGCAATACAATGTTTGCTTCGATGAGGAATTTAATCGAATGGCTTTTATCTGAGAAGTCTTCGGCTTCAAACGCAATAACAATATACCAAGTTGGCGGTGAGAATTGTGCAGAGAATAAGAGAATCGAGACAAAGTCGATGTATGCCACCCAGGTTTTGTCGTGGATTTATTGATCTGCTCAAAAGATCGAAAACATTTTGCAAGTTGATGGAGCAGAAGGCAAGCTCCCATAAATGACAACCCTGTGACGATAATCAGATCAAAGTGCTGCCATGGGAAATGTGGGTGCAATGCCATAACAAATTAAATTCAATTTGCATAAATTTCCAGCTGGATTCATAAACGGAAATTGACTACTCATTCAAGTCAATAAACGGAAAGTGAATTTGAAATTCAATAATGCTTAACTAGATTTCATATCGCATATGCAACACATCCTTCGAGCCGAGACGGGATTGATCAAAACAATTATGACAATCAACTCAATTTTTGGGTTTTTTGTTTGAGTCTCTGAGTAAAATGGAACGAGGATGTAGAGCTTCATCTTCTATGACGTTTTGTGCCAATGTCCTTCTCATGATTTTCAAACCGATCGAAGTAGGTCGCACCCCTGAAGTGTCACGTTCAAATTTTTCTATTGTGTTTTATTTTGGATAACATTTATGTCTCAAAATAGCGTGAATTATTTAAGGAATCGCATTGTTATAGTGGAGGAAGAGTTATTTGGCAGATGTTCGAAAGACGAAGAATCCTGTGCAGGTGAGTCGTGGAATGATGATTTACGCGTAATATTTCCATAAGGAGCATTCAGCAGCAGACGAGGTTATACGATTCACTCCCACGTATGACATAAGGTGCGTCGCAAATTTTTCGACGATAAAACCTGAAATAAAGTTAGCAAAAGTATCTGGTTGCGAAAAATTCAATGGGTACAGTAGCTTCAACAGAACGTTACACTTTTGTGACGATTTTAGTGAATCCTGCTACCTCACAAATTCAGCTTGCCGTCTCGGAAAACGCCAAGATAGACAGCTGAATTGGCCAATTGCCCCGTTGTGTTAAGTAGGCAAATTTTACAAACATCAGGCGAGATTTATAGTATGGGAAGATGATGACCTGGGTCTTCACTGCATTGATACAGATCTGTCATTCAATGAAGCATTCTGACAAGACAATCAGGCTTCGCTGCACCCTACCATTGTGGACGATTGTGGGTATCATCGGCGAGCAACGACAGAGATCCATTTCTTCAGGGAGCAGGGTATGAACCTGGAGACGACAATCAAACAGAAGCGGACCCTGAGTATACTTCTTTGTGGCACACTGGCAGAGATTTCTTGGGCATCGGAAACTGGCAACCGTGCAGCTAAACACGGAATGTCCTGTCCGGACAGACAGTTTTAAACTATCTTTACCAGAGAAGTGCCATGGTAGATGATTTGGATACAGAGTTGTTCCGCCTGAAGCTGTTGGTGACTTGGTTCTGTTTGTTGAACTGTTGAACGACCACATCAGGCCAAATTGTTCGTCCCGAGCAGGATGTTGTGCTCATCGGCGGATGTGCAGAAGCCGACGATAGATCGCTTTCTATAACAACTTTGATAATCCTAAAAGAAGCTGCTGATTGGTCTATAGCTCTTGGTAGAGGATAGACCATTCCTAGATTTACGGATGGAGATAACTCTATCTCTGACTTCCAACAGGAGGTAAACATGCTAAGTCTCGGGCATGTTGTTCGCAAGCTTGCTAACAACAGCTTCGTATGGATTGATGATATTTTGATCCGATACTGTGGGATATGTTTTTCATAGTATATTCTAGTACAATCGAAATCATTAGAACCTCAAAGTGTTCTAAGCCGTTCTATAGTTATAGTATTTGAAACAGTAGACCTCATATATCGTTTTTTTTTTGACGTGGGACCACTAGAAAACAATTAAAAAAACCATCTGCCTATCCCGAAAAGTGGTCAGTCTTTGAACGTTACTATCTCAGTCTTTTCTCCGAAAAATTTGAAAATGTTTGCTTCAATCGATCGGAAATTCTTCCACGCGTCGATTCCAATACTGAAATTAATAGTCTTGATCTTCAACATTCAATTATTGAAAATAAAGCAAATATATGGTGATGTCTCAAAATTTCTGTTTTGCAGAGTAAATTTACTTAACGCCAAGTATTTTCCTATATTTAAAAATGAGCGAGATAAGGCGCTGTCACCAGCAATCATTGCAGGCTTTTGGTTCGAATGCCAAAAGTTCACCCATAGGCAATAGGAGAATAAACTAACCTGTCTAGCATCTATGCTCCCAACGATATAGTACAAATTATCACACTTTAACTCTACATGGAAGCGTTTGGTACGGGAGGAATAGCTCTATTTCTTGGAATCCTCTCTGCGGCAAACACTACGCAGTTGGCCTGGCCGATAACAAGAAAAATGATGTATTCAAGAAACCATCATTTTCCAGGATACTTTCAAGAATTGACTGCGTTAGGGTGAGATTAGATTAGATAAATGGCAAGTTTTTTCCTATCACAGACTTCAAATGTAAGTAAGGGAGATCTCAGAGCTATTCAGAGTGGTAATGAGTCAGTATTTAATTGGCAGCTGGCGGTAAAAGCAACTCTGGAGGCACCCTCCAGAGCACCTCTGGCGACCATTGGACAGGTAGTTGATGGCTCTAGCAGCTAAGGCTAGACAACCGTTGGTTATGCAGACGTGTGGGTTATGGGCAGTCGGTTAACCATGCTAGTGGTGAATTTGTAGCCAGCCGGTTGGCGCAACCACGAGCGGAATAAATGTGATCTAGTTGACAGCCTTCTTTCGGTAAGGCAGTTGAGTGGTATGAACGGTATAAGCCAGCCACTATAATCATTGCTAATTTGTATAGAAAAAGCATTAACTAGCAACATATGCATGACCAGTTACTAGTAATTAGCAGATAATGGATGTTAATTATCTTTTAACAATATAACAAATATGACACTAGTATGACTGGCTCATGAATTGCCGCACAATATAAGTTAATATGCTGGTTTTCATTTAAAAATAATAATTAAATAAAAATAATATGATTATAAAAATGTTTTTCAGGTTGTTTGACTCAGACAAAGTCATGACAAAAAAGTCAAAAGTTCGAATGTAACAAATGCACAATGAAATCTAGCGTGTTTTTCGGGGATCTACTTGCTCTCACAAACAAAATAGATTTTTTTTTAACTTGATAAAATATTTGCCAAAAAAAACTACAAAATAATTGGCAACACTGCCACTGACGATATCTCACTTAAAAGATGCAGCACATTAGTTTTAGACATAATAGTGCCGGAGAAATAGACCAGAGAAAATAATAGTTTCTAGACAAATAGCTCATAAATATGACCTTGATGTTTCGAGTTTTGAACGAAGGACTTTATTGAAGATCCGTGAACTGCTCTGATGTTTTGTGAGCGTATCTTCTGTCTTGAAAATGCCTATGCATTTTTGTGAGAATTCTAGGACTAATCTGATCTCAAGAAGACTTATGTGTAGTTTCTAGGACTTATCTGAAGTTTCGTGGAATTCTCTGAAGTTCTTGGAAGTTTCCAAAACATTATGTAGTTCTCAACATAGAACTTTGCTGAAGTACTCAAAACTTCGCTGTAGTTCTCGAAACTTTTCTGAAGTTCTCGGAACTTCCAGAGTTTCTCGAAACTTCTCTAAATTTCTCGTAACTTTCTAGAGAGTTATTTGAAGTTTAAAGGAGTTCTCTGAAATTTATGCGACTCATCTCGACTTCTTTTGGAACTTTACAAAACTTTACTTTAAGAAACTTCACTAACATTTTCTGCAATTCACTATTCTCAGTTTTCAGGACTTCACTGAAGTTGTTTTAACTCTGAATTGCTCTGAGGTTTCGTGAACTTCTTTGAAGTTTCTAGGACTTCTCTGAAGTTTTCAGGATTTATCTGTAGTTTCGATGACTTCTCTGAAGTTTCGTGGAATTTTCTGAAGTTCTTGGAAGTTTTCAAAACTTCGCTTGAGTTCTCAAAACTTAACTGAAGTTTTCGAAACTACCGGAACTTCTCGGAACTTCTCTAAATTTCTGGGAACTGCTCTAAATTTCTGGGAACATCTCTGCGTTTAATTCTGTAGAGTTATCTGAAGTTCTAAGCAATTCTCTGAAATGTGTGCGAATTCTCTGGAACTGGACTCATCTGGACGCCTCTTGTAACTTTACAAATTTTTACCTTAAGAAAATTCTCTAAAATTCTCTGCAATTCACTTTTCGCAGTTCTCAGGACTTCACTTAAGCTATTTTAACTCTGAATTGCTCTGAGGTTTCGTGAACTTCTCTGAAGTTTCTAGGACTTCTCTGAAGTTTTGAAGATTTATCTGTAGTTTCTAGGACTTCTCGGAAGTTTCGTGGACTTATCTGAATTTCATGGAAATTTTCAAAACTTTCTGAAGTTTTGAAAACTTCGCTTGAGTTTAAAAAAAAAGTTTTTAAAGTTTTCGGAACTTCCGGAACTTCTCGGAACTTCTCTGAGTTTAGTTCTATAGAGTTAACTGCAGTTTAAAGGAGTTTTCAGAAATTTATGCGACTCCTCTGGAACTTTACTAAACTTAACTTTACGAAACTTCACTAGAATTCTCTGCAAATCAATTTTCTCAGCTTTGTGGCCTTCACTGAAGTTTTTTTTAACTTCACTGTAATTCAATGGTCAACCCTGATGTTTTTGAAATTTCACTGAAGATATTGCGACTTGCATGTATTTCTCGGCACTTTCCTGGCATTCTATGGACTTCACAGAAACTGCAAGGATGTCTCTTAGAGAATCCGATGACTTTTCTGAAGATCTGTGAACTTCCCCGAAGTTTCGTGAGCATTTCTCTGAAATTTCTATGAAATTTCGTGAACTTTTCTGAAATTTCGAAGCCTTTTCTTTTGTTTCGAGGACTTCTGTGAAATATCGAAGATTTCTCTGAAGTTCTCGGAAGTTTTCGGTACTTTCTGACTTATTGGAATTTTACTCTTGTTCATTGAAATTCCAAAGTTCTTCGAACTTCTTTGAATTTCTAGAGAGTCAGGTGACATTTTAGGGAGTTCTCTGAAATTCTAGAGAGTTATCTTAAACTGTTAGGAGTTCCTTGAAGCTTTGGAACTTTACTTAAGTTTGAGTCCGGTCGAAGTTTCCTGGAATTCGCTAAAGGTCATCGGTTTTCACTTAAAAACATGGGTTTTTCCTGAAGTTTTTTTTTAACTTCATGATAATTCGAGGGACATCCCTGCGGTTCTCGATACTTCGCTGAAGATATTGGTACTTTCATGTATTTATCGACACTTTATTGAAATTCAATGGACTTTTTAGAAGTTTTCTGGGTTGTACTTAAATTCTCGGGACTAAGTTGAAGTATTTCTCTGAAGTACTTGAGACTTTCCTGTAGTTCTCAAAACTTCCATGTAGTGCACTAAATTTCACTGAAATCATCGAAGCGTCCCTGAAGATCTGGGGACTATAATAATGTTTTTTGGACTTTTCGGAAGTTCTCTGAACTTTGTTTTTTAATTCTAGATATTCATCTTATGTTTTAGGGAGGTTTCTGAAATTCTATTCTAGATAGTTTTCTACAGTTTATAATACTTACCGGGACTTTCCCAAGTTCACACGATTTCTCGGAACTTTTCCTAAGTTCTCAGGGTTTCTTTGAAATTCTCCGAAAAACACTGCAATTCAAGGGACATCCCTTAAGTCCGGGCAATCCTTTCAGTAGGTGGAGACTGGCGGAGCTGAGCTGCAAGCCACCCGGTAGGTCATAGGCTGCGGATCATTAGCGGTCTCCAGAAATGGAGGTTAGATGCGAATCAAATAAGCATCCCCGGACAGGCATCGGGGAGGCATAGCAGTTGCTGAACTCTGTTGAGTTTCTTCCAAAATCCCACAAATATCCAAAAGCAGCCCTGTCAAAGCGAGTCACCCCGCTATAAGGATAAAGCCAAGGCCTTCGTCAACCTGAGCGTTTGTTCTGGATGTCTGGGGCGACCGATCATCGTCTTCGTGCCAGCAACTCTAAACAGAACTGTGCACGATGGTCCTCCAGCAAGACAGCAGGTCCTACAAGCCAGCCTTTAAACATAAAAGTAATGGAAGCACACGATGTAAATACGGACCGGAACATTCGGCAGAGGAAATATTGTGACGCAGATGCGGTTCTAATAGGACGTTAGACTAGCATAACTTACTAAACCTTAAGTCTTTGAAACTTCACTTGGAGTTATCGGGACTTCTTGGCAATTTGCTGACATTCTAGGGGTTTTCCTGAGGTTGTTGGAGCTCTTGGAGTTCAACAAAATCTCATATTTTTCGAAGGCCACTAACTTGTCGAAGATTGCCTGAAGCTCTCGAGTCTTCACTGATTTTTTTTAAATTTATCAGGACTTCACTTAACTTATTGAGACTCTACTGATGTATTCGGCCTTCATTGAAGTTCTCTGGACTTTTTTGAAGATCTCTGTACTTCAAACAAATTATCGGAACTTCACTGAAGTTCACCGAATACCTCAAAAGCTCGGAGCTCTCCTGAAATTTAAGGAACTTAACTCAACTTTTTAAAGGCTTCCTGCAATTATCAAGACTTCCCTGTAGTGCACTAAACTTCACTGAAATTGTTACGGCATCCCTTAAGATCTGCGGACAGCAATTATGTTTTCAAGACTTTCTGAAGTTCTCGGATTTTTTTTTGAATTCTAGAGACTCATCTCAAGTTTAAGGAAGGTTCCTGAAATTCTATCCTAGATAGTTTTTGAGTCTATGAGGCTTTCTCGGTCTTTCCTAAGTTCACCGGATTTCAATCAAATTCTCACGGCTTTCCAAAATTCTCAGGATTTCTTCAAGGGACATTCCATGTAATTCTTGGTATTTTGCTAACATTCTAGGGGTTTTCTTGAAGTTCTTGGGACTCTCTTGAAGTTCATAATAATCTCAAAATTTTTGAAGATCACTAATTTTTTTTCAATTTGTCAAAGATTTCCTGAAGTTCTCAAGACTTCAGTGAAATTTTCTAGATTTCTCTGGGCTTAACTTCTCGAGACTTTACTGAAGTATTCGGCCTTTTCTGAAGTTCTCTGGACTTCTCTGAAGATCTTGGAACTTCAAACAAATTATCGGAACTTCACCGAAGCTCATCGAATACCTTAAAAGTTTTGCGGACTTCACTGAAGTTTTCAGAAAATTCTGGAGATCTTTAAGGCTTCGTTGATTTTTTTTGATATTTTTCTGAAATTATCGAAACTTCCCTGAAATATTGGGAACTTCGCTCAACTTTTTGACTGCTTTCTTGAAGTTTTCTGAACTTAAAAGAAGTTTTCAGAGCTTTTCTGAATTACATGAAATTCAACTGATGTTTTAGACATTTCTGTTATTGTTTTAGTGGCTTCTGTTAAGACCTAGTAACATGCCTGAAATTTAAGGAACTTCATTGAAATTTTGAAAAAAAAAACGAAAAAAAACCTTTTGAAAAAAAAAACAAATAAAAAGCAAACCTTTTGCGAACAAAAAATCCAAAAAGAAACCTTTTGAAGTTCAAAACACAGTCCGTACAAGCAGTAGAGGAAAGATGATGAACTAAAGCAAGTATATTATCGTTCCACTTCAAAATCGAAATAAACCCCACCCGATAATGGAATTTTCTCTCGTTCTGTAGGTTAAGCTGGAAATGTCCTTATTCAAAACGTCCTTATGGTCAATATACTGAATTATTTCTTAAGCCAGCTAACGTCATTCTTTCTCTAGCTGGAATCACATTCTTCATAAACATATACTGTTTTTGTACATGCAGGGTCACCCAATTCAGCAGGTTATCAAAATCGTCAGTCGTCATCCGCACGAAGTTTCGGTAATGATTTGGATGGTCGCATCTTAGCTCTTAGGAGCTTCACATATCATCCTTTGGTTTGCCGTTTTTGAACTCAGTCCTCAACCCAAACACTATAGAAGATGTTTTCTTGATCGTCTTCTTCCAACAGGAGATACGATGCTTACGTTACAGTAGCGAACTTGAGATAACTCGTACATTTTTTACAAAATCTTCCCAACTAATCAAAACACTATCAGACAAAATTAGCGATAGAATGACAAACAAATAACCAAATATATTTATGCATTCATTTCTGTAATAGATCTTCAAAAATGTTTAATGAACGTTGTTAAAATAATCAATTTCCATGTTCGGCCAACCATTTAAGTCATATATTTACCAAAAATAATCAAAGGGTGAGGGACTAGCAGTGTTGCAAACAGCATTATTTGGCGAAACTTCACGGGAGGAATATTTGGCAAGTAGTCAAATAGCTTGAGGATTATTGAAAAAAAATATTATAAATAAGGACTTTTTTTTCAAAATGTTGTGATTCCAGAACGGTGGCTCAGAATACTTTTGGATTTTAAAAGATTTCTGTGTAAAAAACTGTGAAGAAAACGATGGCATTAGTATTTTTTTCAATGAAATTATTCTCATTTAAAATGCAGAAGTAAATGCAATTTACTTTTTAAAATGCAGAAAAAGCATGTTTGGCACCACTGCTGCTCAAATATTTTTTTAACAGGCATTTAACAGATCGTTTTCGGATATGCAAGCAATTGAAAAAAAATTAGAGAGGGGGGTGCATATGCCAAGGGGTGGTCCAGTATTTAGTAATGAGTGGTTGAGGCTTGTTATTTGCCAATTGCAATTAATAACGTTATTCCACTGCCTAAGCTGCACGTTTTTTTCATCAGAAAATAAAAACTCGATTCCAGTTTCGGTAGAAATAATATAGAGGAAAATAAACTCAATTTTTCAAAGCAACGGAGGGCGGAACGAACGAACTTTACAGTCTGATTATGCACTGGGCAATAATGAGTTGCATAATATAAATATGGAAAATCAATTTAACTTAACTCAACACAAAAGCGTTATGAAAATTACCACTTCTCGCAACTTATTACCAGGACGAAAATTGTCATACTACGAGTAAGGCATTTATTTATTAGGCACCCTACTGCATGAAGTAAAACAAAACATTAAGATGAGCATTTGCCGAAAATTAATTTATGCATCAAATTTTATTCCAAAACTGTTATATTCGTCAAAAAAACGCCTCTGCCTTAGGAAAACAATAAATTCCAAAACTCATTTCTCGAAAATCATTACAACCCTTCTCGCAATGCCAAGCGGTCCAGTTGCAGACTCATTTCGTGAGCCTTTTTATGACTCTAAAATATTCATCCAGCTCCATCCCATGTTTCGAATTTCCTCCTGCCATAATTGAATTTAGATGAGCGAAAATTTGCTCTCAATTTTTAAACACAGACAACACCCGTTCGTCCGTTCACGCGTGCAGGACACCGATGGCAGCTCGAAGGAAAACCGATATTTGCCGCTTTTCCTTTTCCTCGGTATCAACTGGCCTGACCTGACCCCCACAATGTACACAACAATCTGATCGACAGTCTGTTGAATTATTCAGCACGAGCGACCGACCGAACGAAAAGAGAGCTTAAACGGCGGCCTCAGACTGCGCCATCGTCCGGATCGCAAAGTGTCACATACTGTGATATTAAAGTGGCGAAGCAACGGGAAACCTCTTTATTGTATGAGTGGTGAAATTTGCAAATTTCACTCAAAGATCCCGCCACTGACAAGGGATAAGTTTGCGACATGCAAGGCGAAGGCCTGTTGTTGCCTTTCGTTGTTTGCCCTTGCCCTCCTTGGAAGGATCCTGAAAACAGCGCAAATTGAATTATTTATAACAAGATTTTGGCCATGCATGCTCCGGCCGGTACAATGACAACACACAGAGAGACGTTTGAGTACGTTCGGGTTTATGACAGGGTTTATTGATTTTTGTCTGCTGGAAAGCCGAGGTCGAGTTGAGCAACTGTTGATTTTTGAGCCGAGTTTCATCGATGTGGAAATGTTAACTATCTATCGGTTGTAGAACGGTTCACCGGAATCGTCACTTTGGGTGGGGTCCTCGCCCAGAACCTGAAGGATGTTGACCGGGCATTCAATCATGTTCTGTAGTAGCTCTAGGATCCGATTGTATGTGTTTACGTTTTGAGTAAGCTGGGCTTTGGTAGGTGCATCGCGAGTAACCAGACGTAGCAAAGGCATCTGAAGTAGGACAATTTTCGGTCCGAAAATGTTTTTCACCGTTTGGTCGAAGACACGGATCGGAGTTTTTGGGCTTCCCGACGGAGGGATCCGGTGGTGACGCATTGTTGCTGAATGGTTTGCCAACCATGGCGGGCTGTGCGGGCTGAGTAGGATCGATACGAGCCATTCAGGGCGGCTAGGGGTGTGACGAGAAGGAGGATGGATTTTTCGAGACTTTTGAGTCCGTTGGTGATGTTGGCAACGATGTCTTCAAGCTTGTTGGTAGAGGTACATCTCAATAGTGCTGGTGATCGGGGTGATGGTTGAGCTGGAAAGAGGGATGGAATATCGTTAATGGAGGGGGATTCATCTCATTTAAACAGGGGATTCCCTTAGCTCAGCTATGCAGTAATACCATAAGGTGGCCATGTTAGATTCCCAGTCTTACATAAGAAAAGTAAAGGTTCAGGCCTTTGCCCTAACTAAGCTCTTAAAAGCAGATACACAGAGCAATAAACATAGAACGGTAAATTTTATCACGAAAGGTAAGTAATCATATCACCACTACAAAATATACTAAATATCCATGACATAATATATAACGGAGAAAAGGAGGGACCATCAGGACACCCAAGTTAAACGATTTGGATAGGGAGCATGAGACTGCCTTCTCCCTATTGTTAACATATTGCGGAACGAGGGCGGGCTCTTCGACTCCATCTATTGGGTTTAAATATTCTGTCAATCGAGGGCTCGATTCTAGTGCTGTGAGTGTAGACTTGCTTTTGGAAGGAGATTCTTTTCCCTATTCTCGTGGGTTTCGCGTAAGTGTCTCTGCTTACGGGCCCGCTCAAACGTTTTTGGCCCTTCATACAGGAGCTTGATGGTCACAAACAACAATAGAATCGAGATCAAAACCTTTTCTTCAGATTATCCCACTGCTATGGAAAGTTACCTTGCTACAATAGATGGAAGTACTTCATCATCATCATCATCATCATCATCATCATCATCATCATCATCATCATCATCATCATCATCATCATTTGTCTACATCATAAGCACTGGCATTCAAAGATCTTCTTCTTCTTTTTCTTATTTTTCTGCTAATATGATATTATTTTCACCCTAGACATAGCACATATCATAACATGCAAGAAGCCACATGAGAAGAAACCAATTCCAAATCAACCCTAGTAACATTGCTAGCTTTGTAGAGGTTTAGTAACCTAGTAACATTGCTGGGATTGAACCCAGACCTCTTGGGATGGAAAGTAACAATCAGGAATTTCACAGCATTGCGGACACTGTTGCCAAATGCGCAAAAACGCGATCAAAATTGTGTTAACCCTAAGAACTATGTTTTTTTATACAGTTTCTTCAGCAAGTTTTTTCATGATTTTTTCCTCTTTCTAATGAAGTTTAATAATTTTAACTTCATTAATTATTCGTGAAAAAAAGTTTTTTGTTTCCTAATTTTTGCATATAGACATAAACTTTATTCGCAAAGTTACAGCTAACTTAATATCAAACAACATTGCTGAAGCCTTCATACGCCTTTCTATTGGTTTTGATGTAACTTTGGGGAGTTTTCTATTGAAGATCCCCTTCATCGGAAATTTGCGGATTATTATGATTTTTACGTTAAAAAAGTGCACGTTTTCTTTAGTAAAAACCTCAACCTATCTTGAGAAAATTTGTGTGTTTCTATATAATAAACAAAAGTGTCAAACATTTCAAATTTGCAGAAAACCGCCACGACATGTTATGTAAAAAAAACTGTTTTAGGGGATGTTCAATAGAAAACTCCCCATATTTACGTTAAAAACAACAGAAAGGCATACCTATGAAAGCTTCAACAAAGTTGTTTTGTTTAAAATTGTTTATAACTTTGCCGAATAAAGTTTATTTTTATATGCAAAAATTAGAAAACTGGTAAAAAATTTTTTAACTAATGGTTTTTTTTTTGCACGGGGGATACGTTCCACTTTTAGTGACTTAATAGAGTTGATAAATGCACATGCTTAAACATTTTATATTGCTTCGATTTTGTTTGTATGCGTTGCGTTTCCATGCAATTGTCAAAATACAGTTTTGAAAATTTTGAGTATTTACACCAAAAATTGTATTTCTTTTTAAAAACTGCCATATCATCACTTTTTGCCCAGAACGTAAAATGTGATTCGTATTAGGTTGATAAGTAATTCCGTTCTGGAGTTATCGCCAAAAACATACCGTGTAAAAAAATCGTTTAAAAAAAACCTTAATGTATAACAAAATAAAGGATTTGGCAACCGTGTGCGCCGGGGGCATCGTAAGGATTCAGTTGTTAAATGCACAGCACGGAAAAGTGGTATAAATTTCTGTTCGATATCGTGCAAATATATGACGCGTCACAAAACAAACAAGTTTACATTTAAAAAAACTGTTCTGAGCCATTTCAAACATTTGTTAAAATATTGCATGCAAAAGCAGGTCTTTCATAACAATACTTCTGGCAAATTGCTGATCCGTGTTTTATAGGCATTCATAATCACAAAGACAAATTTCACAATGAAAATCCAGATTTTTTTTCCTGTTTGTGGAGCAAATGTGATAAGCAGTTAGCTAAAAATGCCTAGGAAGGGGGAAGCCTATATAGCATATGGTCATTTGGCAAATGATCGTTTGGCATAAAGTTGTTTAGCATAAAGTCATTTGGCATGACAATAACTTGAGCTAAGCGGTCATTTGGCATAATGCCGTTTAGCATAATGACCATTTGGCATGACACTCGTACAATAAAACAGATTCCAAGGGGTCATTTGGCATAATCATCATTTGGCATAATGTCATTGGCATAATATCATTGGTATAGACTTTTATCCATTGTAATTTTCCCTATATTCTTTTTAAATAGGCTTTTTATTCGAAATCTGAAATTCATAGGTTTCAGGGTTAAAATTGATATTTGAAAATCAAATGTTTTCTTCCCTGATGTTGAACAGTTAATTTTTGGATTGCCTAAAAGTGTGTATGGTTCAGTTTTGTTTGGCATAATTCATTCAATACCGACAGACACGCAATTGTCACAAATTAGCAAACATGGGATTTAGGCTGTTTTTTGTAATTTTCTAAGATCATATCATATAAGATAATGATATGTAGTACACATCATATGTAGTACATTAATTATAAGATATAATTAATGTACTACATAATTTATTTTTCTTTATAATTAAAATTTATATGCCAAAACCACCACGCCAAACGGATTCGGTCAATTCTCAAGTACATTTTCAAACAGACGTATCAGATGGTTTAAACGAAATTCCCTACCAAAATAAAATAACAAGCTGATATCAAGTTAGTAACAAGTTTTGTTATCCCACATATTATTTTGGACTCGTCTGTTATCGTATAACAAATTGAGTTATCAACATTGACAAATTTTGTTGACATCTGTCAACAATTTTTTGATTTTTTTACTGAATTCTACCAGCATATTGAAGAATGCTGAATATTACCAGCATGTTATGGATGTAAAATTGAGCTTCTCAAAAGAAGCACTACTTCAGTTATTAGTGTATGAATTTGATATCATGTTGATAACATAATTTGAAATTATCTCTTGACATTTGTTCATATCACAAAATTTGTTAGCAGAATGAAATCACTGATAATAAAATGAGTTAATATCGTGATATCCAACGAGTATTAGTTTGCTATCTCTTTTGCTATTTTTCAGTCTAAATGATATCGTATTTAGTTATCAAACACTGACCGTCTGATATTATATCTGATATAAACCTTTGCTCGGGAAAGGGGTCACACGTTAAATTCTTTAAATCCTTAGTAGTTTTAATGCAAATTAGAGCCACTAACACATGGAAAAACATTTCCCTATCATGATGATGACGCTATTTTCCGTGAGGGTGCTGAGAGTTTTAAGAAATTTAAGATTGAAACTTACTTCCTCTCTTTGTTTACAAAATCTTATACGTCTGTTTGAAAAAGTACTCGAGAATTGCTTGGAAATTGATCTAGTTTTCTAGTATCTAAGTCAAACTGTCATTATGCCAAATGTTTAAATGACAAGTTTTCCTTCGAAATAATCTTTCTCGAACTGTTCGCTAATCAATGCAAAATGGCTTTTATGCCAAAAGACTTTTGGCAAATGAATTTTGAATGTCCAAGTTATGTCTGATTATTACTATGCCAACTGAATCTTAAGCAGCTTTAATTGTACGATATTTATGCTAAACGTTCTCTATGCCAAATGACCGCAATGTTGTCATTTTTTTCTTTGTTTATGCCAAATGGCCATTATACCAAATGGTTATTATGCCAAATGGCCTTTATGCCAAATGACCGTTGAATACACTGGTCGACAGAGATTTGTTGATCCAGAAATCCATGCCAGTTTCCGTTAGATTGGGTCCCAAAACCACCGAATATCGTATTTTGACCTCGTGCGATTTGCATTTTCTTCACAAATTGGAATCAAAACTTGAAATTTTGGTATACACAACGGTTTTTTTTTGCACGGGGGACTCGTACTACTTTTAGTATGGAGCCGTGTAAAAAATAACTAAATAGAAATGATAAATTCACATGCCTAAACATTTTATATTGCTTCGATTCAATTTGGATGCGTTACCCTTTCATGCAATGGTCAAAATACAGTTTTTAAAATTGTGAGTATTTACACCAAACCCAACAAACATCGGTGTTGAATTAGAGCTTGTTCAAACAAATTTGGAGAAGCTATTCAGCTATTCTAGAAGAAACAGCTGAATAGCTTCTCCAAATTTTCTTGAACAAGCTCTAATTCAACACCGATGTTTGTTGGGAATATTGTGATTTTTTTAAAAAACTGCCATATGATCACATTTTACGTTTTGGCTCAAAACGTAAAATGTGATTTGAATTAGGTCGATAAAGTTTTCTTTCTGGAGTTATAGCAGAAAACAACCCATGTAAAAAAAACCGTGCAAAAAAAACTTTAGTGTATTTTGAGAACCACTCAAATAACTGCCTCAGCTTAAATGTTAATCCACCAGAAGCAGACTTTAACAACCAACCAACTGCAGAAGTAAGTGTGTCGATCCAACTTCACCAGAAAAAAGTGATGACCGTTAAGAGGGAGCATATTTTAGAAAAAAAAACAGCAAAGTACAGTAAACTCCCCGACATTCGCGGATTCCCTTGATGGTGGTCTCAAATAATATATAGGCATTGACCTTTGTTGTTTCATCAGAAAATAACTCCTGATCCCTCGTATATAGAAAGTTACTTCCTGCAGCAAAGTTGTTCAGGAGATCACGACTTCTAGGATGATAAACTTAGTTCAGAAATATCTCACCACGCGGCGCTAGTGGGCATGTAAAGCTACTTTATAACCTGAACCTCGAGATTTTTGACATATAGCAAGTTGGCGTCTTCGACAAAGATGTTTGATTGAATGAGGCCTTTAGGATGGTGTTAACATTAGTTCAGATCTCGTCCGCTCGTGTAAAATTTTTTGTTTAAATGTTTAAATTTACTGGAAAGTTTGTTGTTAAATTATGAGCTTCCAGACACTCCACTCAACAGTTCAAAATGATTTCACTCTGTGGCAATAGTGTGCATGAAAAGCTAATTCAATCTTGATCTCGAGATTATTGATATATTATCAAACAAGATATTCGAGGTGTCAGAGCTTTTTGAATGGTATACACATTAGATCAGAACTCGTTCGCTACGTGGCGCTAGCGTTCATGTGAACGTTTAGTAATATATGTATCTAGATATCAAAATTGATATCTAGATCATGTATGAATTCATTGTTTTCAGGAAATTTATTCGAGTAATCATGGTATTTCAGGCAGTTCTTCAGAGAACTTCATGGATGTTCTACGAAGAATTTCAGGGAAGTTCTGCAGAGAACTTATGGGAATTATTTCAAGAAACTTTTTCAAAGAATAAAGAACTTCAGGGAAGTTTTTCAGAAAACTTCAGGGAAATTCTGCAGAGAACTTCAGCGAAGTTCTGCAAAGAAATTGAAGGAAAGTTCTGCAGAGAACTTCAGGGAAGTTTTTCAGTGGAAGTTTTGCAGAGAACTTCATGGATGTACTTCAGAGAACTTCAGGGAAGATCTTATGAGAGCATCAGGGAAATTCTTCAGAGAACTCCAAGGAATTTCTTCAGAGAACTTCAGGGATGTTCTTTAGAGAATTTCAGGGAAGTTTTTCAGAGAACTTTAGAGAAGTTCTGCAGAGAACTACAGGGAGCTTTTTGAGAGAAATGCAGGAACGGTTTTCATAAAACTTCTGGGAAGTTCTTCAGAGCACTTCCGAGAAATTTGGCAGGGTACTTCAGGTATGTTCTGTAGAGAACTTTATGTCAATTCTGCAGAAAACTCCAGAAGAGTTCTGTAAAGATCTTCAGGGAAGTTTTTCAGATAATTTCATGGACATTTTTCATAAAAAATTCAGGTAAATTCTTCAGAGAACTTCACGGAAGTTCTACAAAGAACTTTTTTTTCTGAAGAACTTCCATAAAGTTCTCTGAAGATTTTTTATGAAGTTCTCCGAAACACTTCCCTAAAGTTCTCTGAACATCCCGGCACCAAAAATTTGGCACTAAGATTGGCTACATATCTTCGAAGAAATCCTCATATTGGCTTTTTAATTGCTTAGCTGCTTTTCATAATGTTAATATTATATTTTTGAATTTTAGGCTCTCCTTTTTTTTATTGCGCTTGGTACCAATGCTAAACTTTTTCATTTTTGAAATATTTTACCATGAATATTTTATTCTTACATATACATTTTTTTTTCATTTTCTTCTGCTGATTTTAAATTTTAAATAAACCGTGGCTCATGTTTTTGAGTTTGAGTTACGTTTTAATACATATAAGTTTTTTTTTCATTTTCTTTATTGCTGTGCATTAATCTCAGTGTTACGCTCTTGCTTTTTTTAATTTCTTTTCTTAATTTTAACGCATCGCTTGTTTTAACATTTGTTTTTATTTAATTGTTTTTATTTTGATTGTTATGTTGCCATATTTTGGGGTATTTTTGTCTGTATAGTCAATAGTTTATTTTTATTTTTAAGATACGTGTAAGATTTCCAATTCTCTACACATTTCTGAGTTTTAGCTGGTCCACTGGTCCAAAATGCAAATTAATAAAGAAATACACAACTACACCTTGACCTTAGATTTTTTTTTAAAGAATTGCCTGACTCATATTTGTTTTTCAATAAAATGTCCTCATCTGGTGTTTATGAAGATAAGGGTGGTCCTTATTTTCTTAGTACTCAAAAATCAACATTTCTTGTATACAGAAATGAAGATAAAAACTCCTCAAAAAAGTTGTGGGTTAGCAAATTTAAAGCAACTTGATGTAGCTTCTCAAATGAGCAGCTTGTAATAGTTAAATTAGGGTGTACCTATAAAAACAGTTACACTAAGGTCTTTTTTTACACGGTTTGTTTTCAGCGATAACTCCAGAACGGAACAACTTATCGACCTAATTTGAATCACATTTTACGTTTTGGGCAAAAAGAAATCATTTGGTAGTTTTTCAAAAAATACACAATTATTGGTGTAAATACTCAAAACTTTAAAAACTGTATTCTGACCATTGCATGGAAAAGTAACACATGCACACAATATCGAAGCAATTTAATATGTTAATGAATGTGAATTTATCAACTCTGTTTAGTCTTTTTTTACACGGTTTCATAGTAAAACTGTTTTAAAAATGAACCTTTGTGTAATATCATACATTTTTCATATGATTCACTGAATGTTAATCTTTGAACGCGGGCACTTTTTAAAACAAAGTTGTGTTACTGTTTTGAAAAATTTCCTCGAAGCAAACAGCCGTATCTCGAACCAATTGCACCTTAACCCCTTCAGGCCGCAGGGGTCATATATGACCCCAAAATGTAAAATGGTTGTATAAAATCACAGACTGAATAAAAGTGTACACTGTCTTTGGCCAACATCTGTGAAAAATTAATAAAACTTGAGTTTACGGCCTAATTGACAACCTAGAACATCCTGGATATGAAGAAGTTGGGAAAGAAAAAGAAATGCGTTAGTAATAGTGTAAAGCGTTGTTTTAAAACATGGTACATATTGAGGGCGACCCCGACATAGTAGTTTACATCCATACCTCTCACGTTGGAATCACGAGTTCAAATCTCACCTCGGACAAGTTACGAAAATATCCAAAAGGTAATTTAGTGACTACGACGGAAGATGAACCAGATCAGGGCTGAAGATCTCGATTTAAAGGAATAAAAGAATAAAAAAGAGATTGGTGCATATGCTACGTATAAATAAATTCTTGTTCATAAACATTAACTATGCAGAATTTTTGTACATTTCTGAGATATTCTAGGTTATCCAAAATGTACTTGAGCTCAAAACTTCGAATCTACAATGGTAACAGTAGCTTTAAGGGCTATATAAGGTTACGATATGTATTCAATACATATTGGATCAATCTCTTGGAAGGTCATCAGTCATTATTTGATAATTTTGTGATGTTCTAGGTCATCTTAACCTCAAAATTTCAAGTTCAAAACTTTAGTTTTACAGTAATAAACAACAGTTTTTTGGACTGTACAAACTTGCACTACGTATTCAAGCATATTCAGTGAATATCGAACGTAAAAAAAACACTATGAAGTAAATAAGATGGTATAGCTCGTTCCAACTGTCCTTGAGTTCAGAATATAAGATCTACAGTTCTGACAGTAGGTTTTTGGAGTATGCAATAGAACAATATTGGGGCCTTCCTTAGCTCAGTCGGTAAAGGCGCAGCTACAAAGCAACACCATGCTGGAGGTGATTGGGTTCGATTCCCGGACTGGTCTAGGAGTTTTTCGTTAAGGTAAATTTCTTGACTCCCTTGACATAGGGTATGATTGCACTTGCCAAATTATCATACTTATGCAAAAATGGTACCTGGCAGCGAAAGCTTTCAATTAATAACTGTGGAAGTGCATTTCGAACACTAAGTTGAGAGCGACCAATAAGCAAACTGTGAAAGCAATAAAAAGAAAGAAAGGAACATTATGTATTTAGCAATTCTCATTGCATAGTTTGAAAGGTCATGGAAGACATAATCTGACAATCTTGAGATATTCTAGGTCATCAAACATACCTTAAATTCAAAACATAAGATCTACAGTTGTAACAGTAATTTTTGGGATAAATAAAGTGACGATCTGTATTCAAACACAAATGATGAGTCTTCTGAAAGGTCAACAGTCATTATTTCATAACTTTGTGATCCTATAGGTAATCCAAACTGCCCTGGAGTTCAAAACATGAAATTTTCGGTAATAACAGTAGCTTTTTCGGCTAGAAAAAGTTACGTCACTTATTCAATCATATTCGGTGAATATTTTCGAACGTTTAAATACATAAAAAGATGATCTTGGGATGGCCTAGGTCATCCAAACTGTCCTGGCTTTCAGAACTTCAGATTTACAGTTGTGACAGTAATTTTAAGGCAATACAATGTTACAATGAATATTTAAACACATTCAATTAATATTTATAAAGGCCAAGGTCAACACATTATATAGTAATATGACATGTTATAAGTCATCTAAACTATTCTTGAGATCAGAACGTTAGACCTACAGTTGTAACGAAAGCTTTCTGGGCTACGCACAGCTTCGATGTGTATTGAAACATATTCATTGAATATCTTGGTAGCACAATAGACATTATGAGGTAATATTTGGATGCCCTAGCTTATCCAAACTACCCTGGAGTTCAAAGTTTAAAATCTACAGCTGTAACAGTAGTTTTCTGGATCAAACCAAGTAACAATATGTATGTGACCAAATTAAGTGAATCTTCTGTAAGGTCATCAGTCTATATCAGATTATAATGGAATGTTCAATTTCGTATAAACTGACCTTGAGTTCAGAACTTAAGATATACAGTAGTTACCGTAGCTTTTTGGGGTATACAAAGCTACGATTAATATTCAAACATATTCAATAAATATTCTAAAACGGCTCAAACTGGTGAAAACCTGTCCACATGAGGTATTAACGGCCCTTTTCGAGACAAAATCAACGCTCAAAGAGACATCTACCAATTTAGCAGACATTTTTGAATTGGGAAATTTTGTAAGTAACAACTGTTTAGTTCAGAACTTGTTACCTGAACACTTTGTACATATATACTTCAGACAATGCTTCCTTCTCTATGAAATTTAAATTTCAAAAATAATTCTGTTTATTTTTGAAGAAACGATTATCAAATAATGGCTCCCTTTACACAAAAACATAAAAGCTTAGTGCTTAAGCCACTCAAAAACTTAAGAACTTAATGCTGAAAATCATAAAAACAATGTTCACATATATTTTTGTCACAAGCACTGCCCCGCGTATCCGTCCTCAAATCTTTCTCGTGGGCCGATTTTCAATGAACAACAGTAGATCTTAAGTTTTGAACTCAACGGCAGTTTGGATGACATAGAATATCCCATGATTATCTCTAAATGTCTTTTGGACCTGGACGACCAGGACATTCATTGACGTTCAAACGTTCGTAAAACACTAATGCGATTACAATTTCTGTAAATAATTGAACTTCTGTGCAGCAGCATCCTTGCAGCCACATAAAGAACCAATGTAACCATCATGGCTGTCATGCACAAACTTGAACGCCAAAAAAATTCTAGAATTAAGTCAAAGTTTATTGCCCGAATGTCCGTTTGGAAAGCTGGGGGGTCAATTTTAGTAATCAAAATTCTGCCGTAATTTGACATTCATGTCCATCCATCAATTGTAGTACTGATAGCCGTAACCAGTTTCCGGTTCTGCCTCTCCATAGATTGGTTCACTGTTTTCGGATGGCATGTAATCATCGCCGCCTTCACTTCCGGCGGACTCTTCTCCCAAAAACTGGAGGATATGAACCGGACATTCGATCATGTTCTGCAGCAACTCCAGGATGCGTTTGTAGATTTTGGCACTCTGAGCCAGTTGGGTTTTGGTGGGACTATCCCGGGCAAATCGACGCAACGATGGACTCTGAAGCAGGCGGAGTTTCGTTCCGAACTGCGTTTTCATAGCTTGGTCTATTTCATCGATCTGAGATTTAAGCTTGTGGGCGTCCTGCCGGATATCGGTAGCGGTGGATTCTTGCTGATTGGCTGACTGCCATTCATGATGAGCCGTGCGAGCCGAGTAGGTATTGAACTTGCGGTCCAAATCCGACTGAATGGACTTCAAAGGAGCTAGACTCTTCTCTGCCTTTTGAAGACGTTGGGTTATGTGGGCTACCATGATTCTCATCTCTTTGACAGAATGAACTTTCGGCGATGATGGCGGACGTTTAGCTGGAAGAAAATTTGGGTGTAAATTTACGTTCAGGCCAAGGTGGCTGGCGAATGTGCATTCAGTGTGACATAATTCTAACCCACTAAACTATCTCCCCCAAAATACAACACAGTATCAACACACAAGCACACGTGCCACCACTCATCACCAATCGATTGAAAATTCAATTTTCCGCACCGGCAGCAGAGGCAGCGTTGCATCCCGACTGCATCTCGACGATCGTCAGCACCAGCACGCTCAGGACCAACGACGACAGTGACGGCGTCGAAAGTGACATTTTCCGGTCCAGGTGCATTTATCCGTTGACTGAAGCTTATGAGATGAGTTTTCACAAACACTTGCCGGCTGTATTATTCACACACTATGCACAGCACGTACCGCTGTACCGAGCTGGATGTCGATTTGGAGGTTGGGGAAATTTTCCTATTGGGCGAAAATTGAACGCTCGCCAAGAACACACTTGCTGCCGAACTGACATGGGTGGATCTAGTTGGCGATGCTTAAGTAGCGTTTCGTAGACATGGCGATGGATCGACGTGGCGGCGTGGAAAATGCACTTTGGATAAATCGAAAACCGGTGAAATGGTGATTGTCATTGGTGCGCGGTCGTAAATTTGCTGCTGTGATCGCGGAATTTTTCAATTAGGTTCAGACGGCTGACTGCTGGCCGGCGAGGATGGTGGATGGTGAGGGAGGATGGACGTTATTCCCAGGGTGAAACTGGATTTGGCTGGGTTTACGTTTCTAAATTGGAAAACTTCAAGGTAGGATCAGTTTGGAGATGGAAGGTTTGATGGAAAGATTTCATCGGGTTAAAATTTTCAAGCGATTTACTAGTTAAATTGAACCTATACAATATACACAGACAGAAAGAAACATTGAATTTTCTAATGCACATGAAGAGAATGCTAGATTTGGCAGAAAATAATGAGATATTTGATGTAAATTTAAGCCAGATAAAGCCTGAATCTAGTCTGTTGTACGAAAGATTGCAAAAAATATTGTATGTTTTATTGAAGATTGCAAATAATTACGTTGTTTACGTTTGGCTTGAAATTAAACGGGGGGAAATTTTACGCATTTGTGAAAATTAATTGTATTTTTGTGTGTACCTTTTGCTTTGGTGTTTCGACTATTTCTTACTGAGAGATCTGTTCACTGCTGAAACTAAGATGGGACCACATGTTTCTGCTGTTAGTCTGCTTAATCCGCAAAAGGAAAACATAATTATATACTACTATTAAATATGTAACGTCATGTTTGCAGGTGCATGATATATACCACAGCTTGATAAATTTTGGGTTGAATGCATCGCTGCAAGTGGTTCTTTTACTTAAATTTTGCCGTATGCAAGCCACAAAGTTATGCCCTAAATAAAAAATGCACTTAGATGACGTGTAATCAAATTTGGATTGTTCAAAGAAGTTTTTGATAAAATTAAGGCGCATCTGAAAAGGGTTTGTGCATAAACTGAATTCATCGGGGCACGATTTCTTATTATTATCCTTTTTGGGTGACGTTCTAGACTTTTGAAATATTGTATAAAATTGTAGAACTTACAGTTTCCACAAACTTTGCAGAAAACACCAACTTGCTATCTGGTATTTGTTTTTCAATGAGGCATGGAGCATTTTTAAAACCTCCTTCAAACCAATTGTATTGCACTAACTTTTTTCTATGATTTTTGTGCTGTTTACTATGTTCTAAAGGGTGTTCCGATCAAAATTTGATCAAACAGTAATGTGTGTGAGTCGATCAAAGTTTTTATTAACAAGTCAAATTCTTTTTCTTTTTCAAGTTCAGTTAATACAGAATACAGGAGAAATATTCAGCAAAGCTTCGTTTTTACCGAATGCGAATTGCTGGTATTTCGTTTAATACCTGCCATAAGATTTTGTACAGTCTCCTTGTCCACTTTATTTGCCGCAGAACGCCAGTTTGCCTTGAACTGTTTCTCGCTCACAACAGCTTGTTGAGCATTCTTAAGGTTCCGCTCGACGATGGCCCAATATTGATCGATTTGGCGGAGCTCTGGCGTGTTGGGAGGGTTCTTGTCTTTAGGCACCACTTGAACGTTGTTGGCAGCATACCACTCCATGGCCTTTTTCCGTAATGGAAAAATGCCTAATCCGGCCAAAATAGAACGGAACAATTGTGTCGCTTCGGAAAGACATCTCGGACGGAGAGGTTGGGGTTCCGCTCGATACAGCGGGCAACGTCGCTGTGGCCTCCGGCTTTCGATTTCCCTCCGATCCAGCTTTCATGGCTGTCGACAAACGCTCACACAACACTTTCAATACGTTGATAACAGTTGATTTAGCCACATTCAACAATTTCGCCAACTTGGCGTGAGCGTAGTTTGGATTTTCGCCATGCACGAGCAACATTTTGATGCGTTGCTTCTCTTGCTTCGACGTCATTTTGATGACTGAAGTGTTAATCTCAAAATCAAAATAGAGGCATGATGCTACACGCGCACATCTTCAAAATGAGGGGTGTGCAAAATTTTTTGATGCACGATGAAAGGAAATACGTCATGTTGAAGTCAACCAAATATTGATCGAAGCACCCTTTTGAATGTTTTTCTAGACAGCAATACGCTATCTTTTAAAATTGATGATACAAGCGTTCTGTTGTTTAAATAATGCCGTTTTCCAAGGGTTATATCCCAAAATGGTGCAAACATTTTGAAAATAAAGTTCTGTGACATGATGGTTAATGTCTTACAACACATTTTGATGTTTTAATAAATGCGAGTCAATTGATAATTACTAGGTGGGCATAAATCAAATAAGTGTGGTTTTCGTAGAAAATACAGTCTTCAATGAGCTTTTCAGTTGTTACTTTTTTCTTTGATTTTTCCCCTACCTTTTATGGTGAACAAAGTTTTTCCTTTCACAAAAACTTTTGGATGATGCCTTTTAATATGAATAGATGCAGGAATATTTTTTGTCGAAACATGCTGTTTTCAACCATAACTATGCAGGGAGGTGACGTGCGAGATACTTTGTGTTGAGGAAGTCAAGTAAGCCATGGAATCCAAGGAAGAGAAGATAATTCACTATCCTAACAACCGTTGCTGAGTACGGTAACTAAAAACAATAACTTTAAATCGTGAGAAAAAATTAGCTTCTTTCTGGAGAAATCGGAGATCGGAAAAGTTTTTAACGAAGCTTCAAACCGAGAAAAGAAGCAGCTAGAAAAGAACGAAATCGATTTGCAAGCAAACCACTGGGAGTGATTACTGACTGAGCAAGGCAAGAAATACCGTACAAGGTGTCCGAATATTCTCCGCACAACAAAATGGTGTTAAACTATCTCTGATTGTTTGATTGAAAAATTGATATGCATTGATCGTTATAGCAATATGTTTGCAAATTACAAGTTTAATTTTTTCATATCACGAAATATGGCCTCCTCGTGCTGAGATGCCCAAACCTTTAAAAGAGACGATTCTAGATGTTCTAGTGATTTATGTGGTGTACTGCAGGCTCTTGACTTCAAGATGTACCTTACCGAATAATCCATCGGATTCAAATCCGGTGAGTTAGAAGGCCATTCAGCTTTCGTTAAAAAGCTTGGAAAAATGCGTTCGCATAGGCTAATAATTGAACAAACAACAAATAGTTGAAATGATGAAAATGAATATTGACATAGCCGGAGGCATTTTTTAATTTTTTTTCCGTCGGCATATTTCCTCACATTGTGCCGGAGGCATTTGTGGAGTTGAAGCCAGCAAAACAAATGAACAAACGCCTTGGTTCGGAATGGCAAAAGGAAGGAGTTTTTTTAGAGTGAATGCAAAACTTGAACAAAATGAATTGTTGAGAGCCGATGCGAGAACAATGGGTAACCTAGAAAAGAGGAATTGAAAAGATTAAACTTGAGCTTAAATAGAGAGATATTGAATTAAAGAAACGAGAGGAGGCAACAATGGAAAAAGCGCGCGCTTGTTTTCCGGTGAAGTGCGAGCAAGACTGGTTCTTTAGGAAATCCCGCATCTTCATAAACTGTTTCGCTTCAGTTAAACTAAATAAACTTGAAATAATGCATAACAAAATTATCGAATACACGAGGTACAAATTTCACGCACGTTATTAGAACTTATCAAAGACAAGCGGTAGTTTCTGAGCATATTTTGAAGTGTTCATTAATTGGATGGAATAACAACTATTCTAGATTACTTTTTTCAGAATTTTCCAAAAAGTACTAAGGTCTTTTCGGAAGTTGTGTGCATGTTTTTAAAATAATGCATACTTATATGAGCATGTCGAAAGTTATATGCAGTTTTCAATGGAAGTTCAACCAAAAATGTAGGAAGCTCAGCACAATATTCGTAAGTATCTCGTATACATACAAACAATGGTTTGTAATTATGAGAAGGATCCGAGAAAACTTTTCATAAATTTTATTAGCATGTCACATTTTTTATTAAGTCTTAGTATGTTGACAAAGCAACCAAGAACTTCAGTAAGCTTGGTGAAAATCATGTGAACTCCATAGAAAATCTATGGAATTCCATAGAGATTCGGAATGGAATATTCTAGGGGTATTCATCAAAGTACTGAAGAAAAGTTTCCAGAAGATCAGACAAATAATTCCTCGAAAAAAAAAACTTTTCCGAAGGTCAGGAAGGGACTCCTCTATAGGAGGTAGGGGGTACTTTTTAGTAGTTCAAGCAAGAATATCTCAGAAATTAAAAAAAAAATCCGTGAAGTTCAAGGTTATACTTTCCAGAAGTTTAGTAATAGGCTCTTCAGAAGAAAACTCCTCAAAATTTTGAAAAGATTTTCCACGATGTTCAGGATAGGACTTACTAGGTTGGCTGAAAAGTCCCTTTAATATCAAACACGAAAACATTTTTTCGCCAAATTCGGTTTTATTTCTCAACATACTCTCCTTTTAGGTCAATACAGCGAGTCTAGTGATTTTCCAATTTTATTACCCCATCCGAATAGTACTCCTTCGGAAGCCCTTCAAAATAGCCAAAGTAAAATCGCTTACCGGTGAGCCATCTTTTCAGGTTTGGGAAGGCTTTAGGCATTCCTTCTTTCTTCTCTCAATTTTACTTTTGGATCCTCCAATACTAGATCATGGATTTTATCAACGTTCTCTGTTGTAGTGACCTCATTTGAGCGTTCAGAACGCGGTGCGTCAACGGTGCTCGTACGGCCACAACGAAATTCAGCAAACCATCTTATGAATCGACGAAGCAGAGATGCCCGGGGATGCCCAGGGAACCGAGACATTTTCTCAACGAAAATTCCTAGACCGGACTGGGAATCGAACCCAATCACCTCAGCTTGGCATTTCTTCTTCGCACCTTAACTGACTGTGCTAAAGGATGACCATAGGAATTATAAGAAGTTCAGAAAGCAATTTTCCTCCTCATACTTCTCAGAAATTCTGAGTTCCAAAACCTTAGGAGTGAATTTCCGAAGTTCGAGCGTGACTGATCAGTAGTTTAATGACCAAACTTGCCAAAAAGTTCAGGAGGAAACTTTCTAGAAGTTCATCTGGGGTTTCGCAAAGATCAGGAGAAAACTTCCCCGAAATTCGGCAGATGAGAATTTAAGAACTGAAGAAGCAGTTAAAAAAAGTCATTTTTTGCGTGACGTAATAATTAATGGACGTTCCTCAACATTCAAACAGATTTCCAATAGGGTATTCTGAAAACAATAGCTTTAATGTAATTGACAGAAACGAGCGTGAACAAGTGTTAGCACTTATCCTTCTGAATGTCAAAAATGACATCTAAATGACATTTGAAATCTTTCAAAGTGCAATTGACAGTCGAGCTCGGTTGTCAGACTCGATCAGATTCGGTCCGGCTTTTGTAATGTGCAATTTTGCTCGACTCGACTTCTCTGGTCTTCACTGATCGACAAAATCCGAAATAGGCGGAAAGCGGAACCCATCTTGAGCCTGCAATAAGCGGTCCTCCAGTGGAAATCGGTGAATATGCAGTGAATATCGAACACTGAGCACACAAGTCATTCACAATTAATTCGTCCACTATAGCGTTAATCGTCTAGCAACACACAAACAGATTCGATTCATGATCATTTTCTTCAGTTCTAGTACAGAAAGGTTGAAACTGCTATGTACCTATATTGATGAATATCATCGAAAACTATTAATCCTACGTCTGTGTGCATAATAGCTGTCGTACGTGATTTTAATCAAGAAAAGTAGCAAACAAGTTTACGCTCTTCACTATTACACCAAAAATGAAGAAGATCATTTGACAGCAACTTCACGTGTGTTGGGTAGGGTATGCATATAACCAACGACAAAATAGAAAGGGTTTGTTTGTTATTCTTTCATGGGAATATTGACAGCAAGACTCACCAGAGCTTCAAGCATAGAATGCTCTATGAATGATTGAACACGAATACTAGCGTTGATGTGTTTGCTATAGTATGTAAAACGGTACAACATCAGGCGATTACGTCGATTGTAAACACAGTTCAGAATAGGTGCCAAGCGTATTTAATTTATTGTGAAAATTAATCTCATAGTTTTCTAGTATTTATCGCGTATTCAATTTGATTCTCGTGTAGTTAGTTTAATAAGTGAAGTGTGATTTTTATGGTTTGTGCAATTACGGAACGAAAATGTGTGAGGATATAGTGAGAATTAAACAGAAAAACTTGGAGTCTGGCTCGAGTATATTCCTAGTACGGTTAGATTAATACGACGAATTTGTAGTGCAAAGGTAAAAAATTGTGTTGAAAATCTGACTGCTCATTATTTTCACGAAATTTAAGTCTCCGAAACGTTTTGTAGCTTTTAATTATATTCAAGACCTAATTTTATTTGCCAGGATTGTATATTCTTGGTTCTTGCGTCCATTAATTGGAGAAATTAAACATTTTTTTACGTTTGAAGTTGGATGGCTGCAGAATGTGATGGATATATGTACTATGGTGAGAATAGGTTCCGTTTCCCTAAGTCGTAGGACCCAGAGCTGCATTCCAGTTTCCTTTAGCTTGGATCCCAAAACCACAAAATATCGTATTTGACCAAAGTATTCTTTTGAAATTTATTAGACTTTGACAAACAACTTTGCACCCAAAATTGTGTCGATCCGAGTTCACCAGAAAAAGTTATGACCGTTGAAGCCAGCATATTTTAGCAAAAAATAGCAAGGTGCAGTAAACTCCGACATTCGGGGATTTTCGTCATGGTGGTCCCGTATGATAAATGAGGATTGACCTTTGTTGTTTCATCAGAAAATATCTCGTTAACTCTTCGTTTATTGTTAGTTTCGATTCTTCAGCAAAGTTGTTCAGTTGACCTAGGCCTTCAGAATGGTAAACTTAAAAGTACAGAATTATCATACTACGCGGCGCTAGTGTGCATGTGTACTTTATAATGTATGAACTTATTGTTTTCAGGAAATCTGTTCGAATCGAAAAATCCAACGGTCGACGATTCAAAGTTCAGAATTATTTCACTGCGTGGCACTGGTCTGCCTGATGAACTCTGTAATTATTGTTTACCGCTAGTACACCTGAGAGGTTCACAAAACTTCAGGTAAGGCCTATTGAGAACTTCATGGTAGTTCTTCAGAACAACTTCAGGAAGTTCTTCAGAGAACTTCATGGAAGTTCTTCAGAGAAGTTCAGGTAAGTTCTACAAAAACTTTAAGGCAAGTTCTTCAGAGAACTTCAGGGAAGTTCTGCAGAGAACTTCATGGAAAACTCTGCAGAGAACTTCAGGAAAAGCTTCTGAAAACTTCAGAGAAATTCAGAGAAAACTGGGATGTTCTTCAGAGAACTACAGGGAAGTTCAGAGATGCCTTTTAGAGAACTTCAGAAAAGTTCTTCAGGAAATTTTAGGGCAGTACTGCAAAGAACTTAAGGGAAGTTGTGCAGATAATTTCAGGGAAGTTCTTCAGAGAATTTCAGGGAAATTCTGTAGAGAGCTTCAGAGAAGTTATTCAGGATTAAAGGAACATTCTTCAATAAAGGAACTTAAATAAAGTTTTTCAAAGTACTTCATGGAAATTCTTCAGAAAACATTGGCGAAACTCTGCAGAGAACCTCATGCATGTTTTGCAGAGAACTTTATGAAAGTTCTGCACAGAACTTTAGGAAGTTCTGCAGGAAATTTCAGGGATGTTTCGCAAAAAACTTCAGAGAACATCAGTTAAATTGTGCAGATAACTTCAAGGAAGTTTTGCAGAGAAATGCAAACCGCATGAGGTCAAAATACGGTATACAGTGGTTTTGGGACCCAAGCTAACGGAAACTGGCATGGAAAACTGGCTCTAAAATTCTTTGTCGACCCCTTAGTATCTAAAGCATGTCCACGTTAAATTTCGGACACCAAAATAATAGCATCAAAACAAATTTACACATAATGCAACAGATTGTTTGTTTCCCAATAGTAGAGTTATATCTACATTGGAAACAGTTGACTAAGATGTTAATCCTTCATTCTGTAAAATTCTCCAGCTCTCTGTGGTTCACCCGCCAGCAGGTTCCATACGGTATCCTCAGATACGCCCGCCGTGACGATTCTCCATATTATCTTGAAATCATTAGTTCCAGTTGCTTTCTTCTTAGTTTCGAAAAGTTTCCGCTTATCTAGAGCCCAGTACTTCTCTATTGGGCGAAGTTCTGGACAGTTTGGTGGATTGCATGTTTTTAGCATGTATTTGACCTCTTGTACCTCATACCATTCCAGGACGGATTTCGCATAGTGACAAGAGGCCAAATCAAGCCAAAATAAGGCCAAAACAGAGCTGGAGAGTCATGGCTTCAGATAAATGGTAGCAACCACATTTGAAGACATTCATTCTTGAGAGACAAAACTTACAACTGCATATGATACAAGAAGATGTTTGCAAAAAATGGGTGCAAAACTTCTTGGCACGACTTTTTGCATTGAAATTTTGCTTGTCATCACGGTTGGGCACCTTTTTCAATTTGTACACTTTCAGTCCTTGCCTCTGATTCACTTCATGTACGTATTATCTTGACTTCCCATCTTTGTGAGCCACTTTTCGCAGAGAAAGATTGGGATTTATCTCAATAATGTCTTGTTCATTTGTCGGAAGCACACTTTTTTTATTTGTCCACTTTCACCCTTCATATCCACAGTCAAGCGGATTAGTCGTTTCCGGAATCGAGGGGTCAAGGTATTAAATATTCTTCTGAGATATTCCTCGGAAGGGTAGCCTCTGCGATAACCAACAAGGGGCTACGTTGTTATGAAAGCACCACATTGTTCGGAAGAGAAGACAATATAACGGGTGGCAACTAAAATTTTGGAATTTCTTTCACAAGCTGTCAAAAAAAGACAAACATAGTTGAAGAAGATCTGATTTATTCAAATAAAAGATACATTGTCCATTTTTGAAAAAAAATTAGTGAACATTTGAAAACGGTCCGTAATCGGATGTTCGGCGAAGCTTCCGTTTGATGTCAGAACAGGAGCGTTGTACGGCCTCCATGTCAACTTTGCGAATGCATCTCTTGATTCTACCAATCAACTGTTTGCAATTCGTGGCTCTCCAGTTATTTTTGTACACCAAGGAACTCAAAACCCCGAAGAAATCTTCGATTGGGCGACACTGAGGCAGATTTGTCGGGTTGTGGTTTTGGGTACAAATGGGATCGAATGGGTATTCAGGAACGATTGTGTTTTTATGGCGTAATGCGATGACGCTTTATCCGGCCAAAACACGTATTGTCCATCAGCATGATGTTTTTGTAGAAACGGGATCAAAATTTTCTTCAAACATTCGTTCTGGTACACATCTTGATTGTTTGCCAAACCAGAGGGCTTGAACCATGGCTTAGAAATGCCTTTCTCGGAAATGGCAATGTACAGCATCACTTTCTGTTCAAACTTATGTTTAAACTTATATTTTATGTTCGGAGGTGTAGTAGAACTATCCGTTGAATAGTATCGATCGTTTCCGGGAATCTGCGTCTTCGAAAGAGGGAAGTAGCTTTCGTCATCCAAAACAAAACTTTTTCCGGAATAATTTTTAATCAACCAACTGCATTGGGATTTCAGCGTTGAAATCTGTGCATCAGTATATTCCGGGGCTCGTGTCTTCTTTCGGCTCTTTATTCCGACTCTTTTCAATGTTTTGCAGATGTACTGGTGAGAACAGTTGAACTTTTTTGCGGCATCCCGTTGGCTCAGTGAATCCTTGTTGTTGAAGGCACAAGAAAGAGAACGAACTCCATAATTTTGGCTAGTCTTCCACTACCTTGCTTGCGAGCAGTTTTTGGGGATCTTAGGATATGGTAAACAGTCGAAGTCCCAACATTTTCGCTTTTAAAATGTTGTACCGTATACGTTTTGCCGAGATTGCTGTGCAGTTCGTAGAACTGTACAACGCGCTCGCGAAATACTTCTTGTTTCGACGGCATTTTGAGCAAAACTGAGCAAGCATAAACTTAATTTTAATTGCCACCCGTTAGTAAACAATCCTGGGCAGTCAAGAATCCTTAGGAATCGGTTTTGAAACACTTAAAAAGAGGCGAAATTGTTATGTGAATTATTTTTGGCGATGAATAATATTAAATTTATGCATTTAATCCTCAAATTTTCGTCCACATATAGTCAATAATAAAATGAAAACAACTCGCAATGTTTCCTTGTCATACTTTATGGAACTATCTCGGAAGCATGCAATTTTCAAAAAAAAGTTTCCTGCATAAGTTTTGTGAGTCGTACCCTCAAGTTTCTGACTGGACCAGTCCTGTTGTTGAGCTTGAAGCTTGTTTAAACATCTCTACTTTATTTTGAAAGTAGTGGAACTCCGTATCGATTTTAATTTCTTTCCTTCATTACTGAAATATATACACAACACACGTTATTATAGAAACAATACCGTCTTAATTTTAGCTTCCAGCTACATGCATCCAACAGTCTGATTCCAAATTCCAGAAAAACACAAACCAAATCTCTTTCCATTCATTCATGAATCAGCCCACTCCCAAATTCCTCTCATCATCCGACGACGGCGCCGCTTCTAGCTATTTCTGAATGGTTTCAATTTAGCAACGTTTGCTGCGTTTGCTTGGCATTTTCGGCTCCACTCATGAGTTGCGGTAAGTTAGATTAGCAGCGAATCATGCCCCCCCCCCTTCTCACCCCATCCCACTTTCGTCTGCTCCTAGTTTTGGCTTTTCGCTAATCCTTCATCCCTGGAAGTTTGACACGTTCCTTCCCGGGGTAAAGTTTATCCTCCCACGGCGAACTCAACTCAAGTGCGGAGCGAAATTTCCCACGCTCATCCCGTCGTCGTCGTCGTCGTCGTTCTTAGGAAAGTTCACCACCCACCCAACCGATGATGTTTGTTTGGCAAACGAGGCTCGCTCGGAACGAAAATCAGACTCTCCTCCCATCTTTGAGTTTTTCTTCATTTCGATTTCACCGGGCCTGTCCGATGTGAGCCGAAAGTGCACGTTTCGACATTTATTAGCAAAAATTGGCCAGGCACTCCAGCGTGAGCTAATTTAATTTCCCGCATGACAGCGTTGACTGCCGGCGGCCCGTTCTGTCGTTTCATCGGCCAGCTTTGTTCTTAAATTTTATCTAATTTATGTATGTATGCAACGGATGAACTCGAATGAGGGTGTGGGGAGGTGAATCTTTCATCAGTGGCTTTTTGCTGGAGCCGCTTTAGTGAGCACATGTTTCATCAATTACCTCCTGGGCTGGAGAGGCACTTCACTCTCATCTTATGTGCGCTCGCTCAAATCGTGCCACTCGAGGCAATATCATAAATTATAATGAGGCGCTGTAGATTTTATGGTTGAAACAACTTCTTACTTTTTTTTCCCCCGTAACGTCATTTGAAATTAGCATCACCTCACGAAGCAAGAAGTGGGTGTTTTTGATGGAAGCTTAAAGCTCCAACTGGCTGTCGTGTACAGTGCGCTTAAGTCAATGACAAACACTTGCTTCCTCGTTCACTTTATCGCACACACACATACACACATACTTGACATTCGTTTGCATCAGTAATTCGAGTTGATAATTCACGCTTAATGAGCCATCAAATTGATTTAATCAGACAAACATCGCAGCTGCAGTCTGCCGTCAGTAATAGGAGGGTGTTTAATGTCAAATGTTTGCCATAGTTTACAGACGGGTTTGGTTGGGTTTGTTTTTTTTAATGCTTTTACTGTAGGTTTTGATTGCGATGGATTGCGATCTGGCAGTGCAAAAAAGTTTAAGCACTGCATTTTTGGACTCCATCATTTTTTAGCGCGTTTTCGATTGTCCTTTTTTTGTCTCTTAAAATTGGACAAGATTGCCGATTTTTCATGGGTTTACCTTCACCCGCACTGACAAACGTACCCATGCAGCATCAATCATAGTAACCCATGAGCCAGCAGACAAAATTTGACAGCTCTATCAGTCGAACACTAACCGTGATGGCAAAAACAGGGAAGCAACTCGGTTCAGAAGTGTGCGCGTTCTAAGAACGGCACCCCGCCGCGTCGTAGACGGACATTATACGGCACTTTGTGGACGCCGGATACGCCCGTTCCGGCATCTACAACATCTTGACACTATTAGACAATAATCAGAGCATCGAAAGAAAGCCCGGTTCCGGACGGCCGACGAACCTGAGCGACAAGAAGCTCCAAAGGATGCTGAAGAGGAAACCGAGGGAAAAGTGGCTACATCGCTGCAAGCCCCGAAAAAGGTGCTACTGTGGCTGACAATCAGCGAGAAGGAGGTGTCAAAGCCGCTCTTCTTTCGCTCCGGACCGGCAGTGAACGGGGAAATTTATAGTACGAAATGCCTGCCAGAAGGCCGCTCGCAAGACCAATTAAGGGGAACCTGTAGGAATTGCCTCATAGATGAATATGTCAGGGAAACAGTACTGCGGATGGAATCATTAAAAAGTGGAACGAGTGTTGGCTGGAAGGCTGGCGCTAGTTTGGACTTGGACTGTGGCAGTGACCAGATCGTATCAGCTATGCCTGAGTGTGAATTAGAAATTCGTCTACCCTGAAGCTAGGCACTTATTGGGACCGAGTCCTGAAGACCACTAGTACCATGATCGGTTGAGAATTTGCTGAACTCGTCGTATCGTCACTCCTACTCGTTTAAGAGGAAGTCGGTAGTCGTCAGGGTTCAGAATCGTAGGTTATATACCGTCCAACACGCCTTTCGCTTGCCGTGAAAAAACGAAAAGGTCTGGAGACCTCTACAAGACTAAGTTGATTCGAAAAGGTGTCCACCTCGTGGATTATAGCCCTCAAACCGCCATCGCTAAAGCACGATATCCGTGCCGCCACCCGTTACCATAGTGTTCTCAAAGCCTTCACTGTTGATATAATAATCCTTCAACTCAAGCCACACCGCCAGACTACGAGCTGCGAGTGAGAATTGCGACCCATGAGTAAACCAATATTCTAATCTAATCGCCGAACTCTTGACTTTCTCATAGCCTTTAACAATACTGGGACTCGAAAAATTAGAAATTAGAAATTAGAAGATACGGCACACGCCTTCGGTTATTCCAGCAACGTCGGGTTAAGATCGATTCCCCTCCTGGGTTTCGATAGACTTCTTTCTTGAGAGTTGAAAGGCCGTACCAAAAATGGTTTCACTTCTTGTTGGCCACTTTCGCTTTTAACGTATAACTTCTCCATTTTCTTTTCCTTCAATGGCATTACGTCTGGGTGGACACTGGACACTCCACTAGCCTGCTCCACGTTACTCAGTTCATGGCTGCTGATCTCCAGTTTGGCGGACCACATGGTCCTTCTCAAGTTGGACTTGCTACCTCAAGCGTTGAAAGCCTCTGCGTCTTTTCTCAGACGGATTTGGGGCGAACATCTTTTTAGCTGGGCTGTTTTCCAGCATCCTAACGACATGCTCGGCCCATCGCACCCTGCCAGCCTTTTGCCACTCTCTGGATACTTGGTTCACCTTCTCCACCATACACTATTTTCATATACACCTCCATAAGTTGCCGTAGCACGCGTCGTTCAAACACGCCTACCGCACGCTGGTTCTCTTCGAGCTTCATCCACGTCTCTTGTCCGTAGAGAACAACCGGGTACAGGGTTGAAGTGTTTCCAGAACACAATTTTTGCCCAGTCAGTAGTAGGCACGGCTTCCATTGATGAAGCGTCTACGATTTGCTTAGCTTACATCATTGTCCGTTGGCTTTATGCAGACAAGACAATCTTACGACATGCTCAGCCCATCGTAGTTGACCGATTTTAGCAGTATGAACGATGGGAGATTCTACCGCAACTGATGAATTCGTAGTTCATTAGGCTCCTTCACGTTCCGTCTTCCATCTGCACCCCACCGTAGATCGCACGCAACAGCTATCGTTCAAAGATACCAAGAGCGCGGTGGTCCTCCACAAGCATTGTCCATGTTTTATGGACGCAGAGCACTACTGGTTTTATTAATGTCTTGTAGATGGTCAACTTTGTGGTTCGGTGAACTTTGTTGGATCTTAGCGGTCTTCGGAGTCACTTCAAAGTAGGCACGATTGACAGCCGTAATGCGCCTTTGTTTCTGCTAGTGTCGTTATTGGGGGTCCCAATTGAGCCCAGATACACACATTCGTCTACCGCCGTCGATCTGAACTCATGGTGGGAGGCCAACATTGTCTTCCCGTGAGCCTCTTTTCTTCGTGTATTTTGTTTTCAACGCATTAATCACAAGTCCAACCCCAGCAACACACTTGTTGCAAATCAGTAAAAGTTGCTTACATGCAACTCAATGAGGCCACAATCAAGTTACTGCAACTAATAATGTCAGTTGTATGTTGCTTGGGAATCCTATCAGTTTCAAACTTAAGTCTGGTGTACATTTCCGCCATCGTCTCCAAGTTGCGTGCTACGATATCAACGTCATCGACGCTAAAAAGTAGGACAGACTTCTTGAAGGTCGTACCAATCTTGAAATGGCCAGATATGTCTTCGTGTCATTAAGCCAAACCGGTGATGAAGTGGTACTTAACCAACGATTATGGCTCAACTCGCCAAACTCGCCAGAACTTCGACTAATACAAAAATTCGGGGCGATTATGAAGGGCAAGTTCCGTAAACCAGGGAAGCTCTTCTAAAACGGCAAAGATTTGAAGAAAGAGTTGATGAAAGCGTGTAGGAAAGATGGCGCAAGTGTTGCACCGGATTTTATAGGTAGCGTTAAGTCCAAGGCACGGGCATTTACGCTAGGAGAACTAACTAATCTAATTTTGCAAAAACATAGCTATTTGCATCATAGCTTATATGCGTTTATTGATTCCCTGAGAGTTTCAAAAATTTTTTGGTGATCATTTCTGTCTAATGCAATTTTGTCAAGTACAATAAAGTACTGTCCATTAGGATTATATCTTCGGCGAAAATGTTCAGTGACTCAAAACTCTCTCATTGATAAATGAAGTTCCAATTTTCTTGATTTCTCTGGTGAGTCAAGACTGTTTGAATATTATTAATACTGGTATGCTAGTGGTTTTGTCTTGAAATCCTGGCTATATACAAGCTTTCTGTCTTCGACAAACTTGAGGTCAGGACCCTTTGATTGGTGACTCTCAGTTCCAAATTTTTCAATTAGATTAGACTAGTGTGGAAATGATTATATACCATATCTTCATTACATTAGACCAGTAGTCCTCTACGGTCACGAATCGAAAATTGCTCGTAGTGGACCAAAGCATCCTTGGTGGCTTTGAACGGAAGGTGTTGCGTACGATCTACGGTGGAATGCAGATGGAAAACGGAACGTGAAGGAGGCGTATGAACCTCGAATTGTCAACTACGATGGGCTGAGCATATCAGAAGAATGTCAGACGACAGCTCAGTTAAAATTATTTTCGAAAACGAACCGACGGGCTTAAGAAGAAGAAGAGATGCCCAATGAGCAAAATGTGGATCAATCAAGTAGAAGGCGACCTGCGGACTCTTCGCAGACAGCAAGGTTGGTGAAATGCAGCCATGGGTTGAATAGAATGGAAACAACTTTTTTGTACAGCAGAAGCCACATCGGCCATGGTCTGATTAGTAAGGTATATACCCAAGTAACAAACAATCAACAATTCATCTTTTTGCAATGTAAGGCTTATGTACAACATATACAGGTATAACCTTATACTACAAAACATGGAAATGAATAGGCTTGTTTATTAATTGGAGATAATCAAAAATAATAGTTTCTACTATATACATATTTACATTTAAATTCTGAAATTCTTTCCATCAAACTAATGGCGCTGAACTACTGAACTTCTTTGTCAGAAGATAGTGACCTTCCACTTGTGCAGAAGTGCTGCCTAGCAGGAAAATTCTGAACTATTAATCAATCAATGAAAAGGCCATTTAGCCCACTGAACAACTCTATCGAAGACATGAGCATCCTATATGGGCAGGTCACGATATACAGCATATTCTGATTATTTATTTACACACTAGCACCACCTATCAAGACAATTCTGAACTTCTGTCCGTCTATCAAATTACATTGACCTGCTGAACAACTTTGTCGAAGACTGAGACCGTCCATTTGGTCAGGATCTAAAGATAGTGCATTTTCAAGAAATTTACTTTACACTAGCGCCGCGTAGTGCTAAAATTCTTAATTGATAGCTACCAATTGAAAGGTATTAATATACTGGACCCCTTTTTTGAAGACGGAAGCCGTCTAGATAGTCAGGATTAAGAGATATACTAAGTTGGAACCAGTTATATGATGCTTGATACACTACGTATTTTATATACGCGGACACGTCTCGGAATATCGCATTCTACCGCGCTATATGAGAATTTCTGTTCTCATGAAATACGCTGTTTGGTTCAAAACGAGCTTCTTGAGAAATTAACGTTAGTTTCCATCGATAGGTCCTTCTGCATCAAAATGGTAGGGGAAAATCTACATGTTTTGTACAAAGTACACAAGTGTGAGTGCTCAAAGGTTAATATATACTGACATTCGTCTGAATTAAAATTTGAGTCAAACTCGACACGTTTAGATCAAAAGCGGAATTACTCAATGTTGTGATTTTTTGAAAAAAATATTGACATGATCACAAATCACCATCAATTATCCGATTGAAGCCGATGATGGTGATTTGTTGAATTGATGTTGACTGATTGCACTTGTGACGATATTCAGCTGATTTGAACTCAATTTTTGAGTTAAGTTTCTGTCATAACAGTTTCTCATCAGTTCATCCTATGGATTTTTTTAAAGTGAGGGCTACGTATTTGTTTTCTATATTGGTACAATTTAAAAAAAATCGCATTACGTACCGTCACGAAAAGTGTTCAGGTTTCAAGCGTTAATATCTCAGTCATTCCTAAAACAAAATTCAAAATTTTGGCACCAATCGATCGGAAATATTTCTACGCATCAACTTCATCAACTAGTGAACAATGTTGATTTTGGGCCACATACTATTGAAAAATTTAAAATGTTAAGTTTTTGTATTAAAAAGTATTAACCCTTCAGGCATAAGTATTAACCCCAAAGGAAAATGGCTGGATAAAATCACAAACAGAATAAAAGTGTACACCCTCTTCAGCAAATTTGTTCTACATCAATTTTTCTATCTTGAAAATGTAACATTTTTTGTTTGAAGGCCGAATTGACGACCTAGAACACCCTGAATATGAAGAAGTTCAGGAAGAAAAAAATTAATGCCTTATTAATAGAATACGCGTTGTCTTAGAATACCGTACATATGCATACGTGTTACTAAATTTTTGGTGATAAACATTAAATATGTTTCTATCTTTCTGGGATGTTCTAGCTGAGCTCAGAACTTCAGATCTACAATTTTAACAGTACCTTTTAGGGCTGTAGAAGATTATGATATGTATTCGTACATATTGAATAAACCTTTTGGAAGACCAACAGTCGTCATTTGATAATTTTGTCATGATCAAAGTCACCAAAACTGTCCTTGAGTTCAGAACCTAAGATCTACAGAAGTACCTACACAGATACAAAGAAACAGTAAATTTTTTGCGTTATCTAATACACATAAAGGGAATGCTAGATTTGGCAGAAAAATAATGGGATATTTCATGTAAATGAAAGACAGAAAACGCCTGAATCTCGCCTGTTGTATAAAAGAATGCAAACATTGTTGTATGGCGAAGGCAATATTGCTAACAATATCGTTGCTTACGCTCCTTTGGCTTGGAATTACACGAGGAAATTTTACGCGCTTGTTAAAATTAATTATTTTTTCTGTGTATAGCTTTTGGCTATACAAAGTGCTGGTTTCGTTTCATGGTGGCATGCAATGTCTTCAACGAATTATTCCTCATCGTAGCTCCCTCCACGAGGTGCGCAACCGTCAATGCTAATGCTAATGCTAATAGCTTTTTTAGCTATACAAAGTAACGCTACGCATTCAACCGTAATCAGTGAATATTTTCGAACGTAAACATACTTTAATAGATAAAATGGGATGATCATCCAAACTGTCCTTGAGTTCAGAACATTAGATCTACAGTTGTAACAGTAGGTTTTTGGAGTATGCATATATGCATTTAACAATATTAATTGAATGGTGTAGAAGGTCAACAGACATAATGCGACAACCTTCGGATATTTTAGGTCATCCAAACTGTCCTTGAGTTCAGAACACAAGATTTAAAGTTGTAACAGTAGGTTTTTGGGCTATATGAGGTGACTATATGTATTGAAACATATTCAACGAATCTCTTCGACGGTCAACAGTCAATATTTTATAACTTTCTGATCCTCTAGGTCATTCAAACTGTACTGGCGTTCAGAACTTAGGATTTACAGTTGTAACAGGAAATTTAAGGCAATGCAAAGTAACAATATATATTCAAACATATTCAAGAAATATTTTCAAGGTCAACAAACATTATCAAAGCAACATGACACTTTCTAGGTTATCCAAACTATCCTTGAGATCAGAATTTAGAACCGACAGTTTGCAAAAAAAAACCACGCTGTGTATTAAAACATATTTATTGAATATCTGGGAAGACCAACAGACATTATGAGATAATCTTCTAGGTTATCCAAACTATCTTAGGATTCAAAACATAAAATCAACAGCTGTTACTATAGGTTTCTAGACCAAACAAAGTAACATTTTTTTTTGGCGTAGAACCACTGCGTCCACTGAGTTGAACTTTTGTGGTATATCACTGTTCCTATTTTAATTCGCATCTTAAAAGCTAGATCACCATTTGTCAAGTGACCTAAGACGCGTCTCCCAGTCAGGCAAAATTGAGTTTATAAAACCCACCACCTTTCCAGGATTTGCTGTCCAAATTTCTTTAGAGTTGCATATAGCTACTGCAAGAAATTTAAGTCTGCTTTTGTACAAAGCATCACAACTGCAAAGCAGATGTCCCTAGGTTAGTATTTTAGTATTTCGATAATTCTTCTGGAAGTTAAAAAGATTTATCAAGATATTTTGGGATGTTCTAGGTCATCAAAACTGCCCTTAAGTGCAGATGTTAGGATTTACAGTCGTAACATTATCTTCATAACCTATGAAAGGTGACGATATGCATTCAAACATATTTAGTGAATCTTCTGTAAGGTCACCAGTCATTATCAGATTAACTTGGGTTGTTCAAGTTTATAAAAACTGACTTAAGTTCAGAACCTCTGAACTTCAGATATACAATAGTAACCGTAGCATCTGGAGCTTTAACGATAACTATTCAAACATATTCAATGAATATTCTTAACCGTCCACAGACATCTTGTTAGTTTTAGAGTCATTCAAAACATAATTGGCTTTACAAAGTTAAGTTAGTTTGTTTGGCATGAATTTCCCAGATTATCTCATAATGTCTGTTGGTCTTCCAGGGCATTTATTGAATATATACATACATACAGGGTGTTCGTTTCCGTACTGCAAATAATTTAAGAGGTGATAGAAGATCATATTTGAAGAAAAAACATTGTTCTACGCATATGATCAAATCTCAAAAATCATTGAGTAATTAAACTTTTTCTGTTTTGCTCTATGCTTGCCAGAAATTGACGCAACCAGATGTGTTTAGTACGAAATTGCGACAAAACTAAACAAGATAGAAAATTGGCGTCAAAGAGAGAATTGTAGAACGGTATAGGAGGTATCTTTTGGTTAGACAAAACAATAAACTTTATATCGTATTTTTTTAAACAATAAGGGAAAATTCGATGAAAAACACAAGTTTTAGCATCGTTTATCCCTAAAATGTGTCTTACATACTTAAAGTAAAAAGGGCACTATTAACAGTAATAGTTTTGTGTTAAATGGCATAGTTTGTGAGTTAGAGCCAATTTCTGGCAAGCATAGACCAAAACAGAAAAAGTCTTCCATCATCCCTTTAATTATTTGCACTAAGGAACCGAACACCCTGTATATACATACATATGAAGATATATCATAAAATTGTTAAGCCGATAAAGCTACTGTTTCAACTGTAGATTTTAAGTGCCACACTTCAGGACAGTTTGGGTCAATCATTTCTATGTTATTGAGCACCAATGTAATCACCAATGGCTTACATTGAGTTGCGTAGTCCTACGTCATCATTCTGAAAAACCCAATGCACTATGGTCCAGATCACGAATTTACGAGAAACATGCTCCCAGCGCCTAAACTTGAAACTTTACAGCAAAGTGATGTTCAACAACATGGTTTGTATTACTATGGTCCATTTTTTTATGTTTGTTAAAACTTCTAGACAAAGTTGAAGTGCAGAAAATTTCATATTTTTTTTGTAGCTTAAAAATTGACCGATTTAGAGCAATTTTCCCTCAAAACTTAGGGTGTACCATGAAAAAATGATTTTTTGCCCTAACTTTTTTATTTCAATTCCCACCGTACAGTTGTATTCCGACAAGTTTTAGAATTATTGCAATTTTTAGAAAGACGCGTACTTTAATGTACTAAAGCTTCAACCAGTCAATAGTTATTGAAGTTTTTCTAAAAAAATACGCCCTTTTCAAATATTGATTTTTATGATTCGGGCTAACACAAAAAAAATAATGACGTCATTTAAAAGGGCGAGGTTCACCCTAAGTTGATGAGGGAAAATTGCTCTAAATCAGTCAATTGTTAGGCTACAAAAAAACGTATATATGAAAATTGCATGAAATTTTCTGCGCTTCAACTTTGCCCAAAAATGTAAACGTCTATTTCTGCAAATAAAAAAGTTAGTTTTTGTATTTCCTTTAAAATGGGGACCACCCTAATTTTAACCAACATCAAAACATAGACCTTAGTTATACAAACCATGTTGCTCAACATCACTTTGCTATAAAGTTTCAAGTTTAGGCGCTGGAAGGATGTTTCCTCGTAAATTCGTAATCTGGACCATAGTGCAATGGGGCTATACTTTGTAGTTTTTATTCTTCACCAACGATTATTAGAAAGTTTTTAAATAGCCAGAAAGTTTCCGAAATCTTCAGAAAGTCCCTTGTAAATTGCAAAACTTTTCTGGGGGAAGGGGGGTTTGACCAAAGTTTACGCTTCATAAAAAATTTCAAATAATGAAGAAAAGTATACGAGAAAAGGGGGGTCTGAGATTTTTAAAAATGAGTCTAGGAGGTTCATGAACAGGCCCTAAGGAAATTCTGGGAAAATTCAGAATATTATTCTTGGACTAAGTTCTTCGGAAGATTCGGAAATTTTCATTAAAGAAGTCTTCGGAATATTCTAAAAAGCTGTGGACTATGCAGGATGCCTTTGGAATATTCAGGAAGGCTTTCGGAATATTCTGGTAGTTCTCGAAACACTTGCGAACATCAATTTCGAAACCGTTATCGGTATTTCCGAAAAGTGTTTGAAATTCTATGAATACACTCAGGAAGGTCTCGGAGTATCCAAAGAATTATCAGTATATCTAGACGGTTTTTGGAAGATTCCGGAGTTTTTTTTAAAATATTCAGGAAGTAGTTGCGATATGTAAGAAGTTCTCGAATTATTCCATGAAGTCTTCGGAACATTAACAGAGTTCTCGGAATGTTAATAGTGCCTGAGAAAATCAGTTCTTGGAATATTCAAAAGTCTTTGGAATCTTCGGGAGTACTTAGGAACATTTCAATTCAAGTTTTAATTTTTCGATTTTAAAACGTTCCTGAAAAATAATCGAATATTTCAGGAGGACTGCTAAAAATTGCTGAGAGAGATCCAATAATCCACACATTTCCAAGATTCCTTAGCAATTCTCCGAAATAACTATTTTCAGGAACTCTTTATAATCTTTTGATAACTTTCAGGATCCTTTTAAATTCTATGTTCTGAATATACCCGAATATTCTAAAGACTTGCTGAAAATACCGACAACTGAGTTTTCGGCCATTTTAGAACTTTCCGAGAACTCTGTTAATATCCCGAAGACTTCATAAAGGTTTGAGAACTTCGTTCATACTGTAAGTACTTCCTGATATGTAAGACCTTCCTGAAGCGTCCAAAACCATCCAATATAGCTGATAGTTCTTTGGATGCTTCGTATACTTCCCGAGCAGTCTAAGAAATTTTCGGGTTGGAAAATTTCTCGACTTCCCTGGGCATAGAGTATAATTGTGCTTGCCACGCAATATACAAGTTCATGAATTGGTGTTGGCAAGCCAAGCTCTCAATTAATAACTGTGGCAGTGCGCTTAGAACACTAAGTTGAGAAGCAGACAAAAGCGCGTTTAATGAGCTTCAAAAAAGCCAGTAAGAAGAAGAAGAATTCTGGAAGCATTAATGGAATATTTCTTAAAGTTCATTAGAAATTTCTTGAAGAATTATGATTGTAAGTGTTGATTGAAGAATTGAATCCGGTGGTCCTTCATCTTGTAGTTTTTTGAAGAGATGAAAACTTTGCACAGGTGCGGAGAATTTCATCTTAACGAAAACGTCAGATTTGAATTGTTTTAGATTGAATTTTCAAATTCAAATCAAAGCCGCTACTGCATGTTAGCTCAGCTTTAATCTGATCCAATAATTGTAATTAAATCGTTCACACAAACAAACCTTCTTCTAAGCGAGATTCTTTCCATCGCATGACTGAAAGCGTTAATCATCCCCGGTGGTCACTGGTGGAAAAGATTCGGTAAATTTTCCTTCCCTCAGCCAGCACCACCGAGCAAGCATTCATTAATTATAAAAAGGCTTTAATCCCATTGCGTGCTGTTCGGCTGTTTTCGATTCCTTGCAAAATGAGCGCTGTTTTTACAACGGTTTTAATTTCAACACAGATGTGCTCGATGAACCCCGAAGTCGATGCCGGTAATATCATAACAAAATTACGGGGAAAGCAGCATCTGCACGGGAGAAGAAAAAAAAGAAGAACTTCATCAGTATCCGGGTGGCGCAGAAAAACAACTTTTTAATTGGATGCAGCCCGAGTCCGTCTTGGGTTAGGTTAGGTCCCGAAAGCAAGAAGAAGAGGAAAATAATGGGTAACAGTTAAGTGACGGAGATCCCAACGGGATTTTCCGACATGCAGTTCGAGGGAACAACGCACACGGATGGAAAAAGTTTTTCGTTTTTTTTTTCACTTCACATCGAACGGAATGTTGACCGAAGAAGACGCCTCAGGGATGGCAGATGAAAATTTCGGTTCCGGAGTTCTGCCTATTTGTTTAACAGAAAACTTTCCGCAAAACTCATGGCCTACGGGGAAGTAAATCGATTGATTTTGAACAGCGGGTGACAGGGATGGGGTGGTTCTCGTTCGGTCCAAAGGTGGATCAGTAGGCTGGGGTTGGCATTTCGGCAAACGATATTTATCGCTCAAATACGGGTAGGAAAGTACCAATACACTTTGATTCCAAGCCCATGAATGTTACTACCCCTCAACATTGTCAACCAAACCAAGATGGATCAGCTGAACTTTTAAGCTCCATGCAGCTGTTGTAAAGCAAAACTAAACCCTGTTGCAAGCTTGGAATGTTTGTTATGCCATTCCACCTACGCACAGAAAAACGGATAGAAAGCAACATTTCAGCCACGAACTGATGACAATCGACCAAAATAGAATCAGAAGTTTCACATAACTTAAACACCTAAGTAGCAGGATGAGAAAGTTTCGAAAATTCCTCATCCCTCACCAATCCGGAACTACGCTGCACGGAACACCCGGAGTCGGATCGTTCGGTATGTTCGAGTTCTGGCTTCTCCAAAAAGCGTCGGCCTTTTATATTTAATTGAAATTTAATACAGTCCCATTAATAACATCATTATTTTCGGTTAACGGAACGCATTCGACTGAAACTGGTCCATTGGGGGTGTGAAAGAGCAAATCCATGCAGAGTCAAGATCGGAATGCCAGCAAACAAATATTGAACAGGAAGGCGGTTGTTAGCTCTCGTATGTTGGAAGTTGCAAAATCAAGCCTCGGAGCCGCTGCCAGTTTACACGTGTAATGGATGCAACAATGTTACCCCTAAAATACACAGAGTTTTCGTCCGTTCTTCATGCTGTTGGCTGTTCCGTCGGATGGTACATGAACGTGTAGCGGTACAAGTTGAACATGTGTGTGTACGTTGTGGTTGAGTGCATTTATCGATTTGCTGATCAATGATTGATGTACACAGCAATAGGCAGATGAAGCTAACGAAGAGCGTGGTGAATTTTCAGTTGATTGGTTGCATTGAACTGAAGTTGCATTGCTCATTTTTCGGGTACTATGATGAAAGGACTTTTCATCAACTTAATTAGAACCGAACAAACTTGTCAGATTTCCTGGAAATTTAGAAAACCGATATCGACTAGCGAAACTCAATTTCATTGTCACTCTGTTCCGAGAGCTTGGTTATGACAATAGTTATACAGGATGGGATGATATTTGGTAACAACATACATTCTCAATGCGTAAAAACAGATGCTCGAATATCAAAGAATGGGCGGAAATCCAGCCATCCAGAAATCCATCCGCAAAAGGCTTGTTCACGACAAAATCTGGACTCCCCTAAATACGTATATCTCTGGAAATATTTCATCAGCTTGTGCAACATATCGCAACCTGAAGAACCTAGGTCCTTTTATTGTGTAAAATCAATTTTTGGCTTTAAGATCGAAGATGGCGTCGAAATAAGGGCAAGTGCGAAAAGCAATTGTGTCCGGTCGCAATGAAAATCCGGATCTGTCAGTAAGAAAATTTGCAAAAAAGGCTTGGTTTTCCTGCCAGCACTGTCCATAACGTTCTTAAATCTTTCGATACACGTTTGACAACAGCCAGTGAGGCTGGACGCGAAGATGAAGCAAATATTGCAGAAGAGACCAGATCTTTCGGTACGTACTGTAACTAGAATAACAAAAATGTCCCCAAATTTCGTGCATGTTTTCAGGCACCGGTAAGGTATTAAGTCGTTCAAGATGAAAACTGTACCGAACCGTAATGATAAACAGAATGTGACGGCTATAACCCGGGCTCGCAAGTTGTATTGCGAATATTTGACGAAGTTTTCCTGCGTGACTTGCTGGAAGCAGCTTCCCAGAATGTCTTGTTAGAGGAGCATTTCAGTACAAAGAAAAGGGCCAAGTTTTCCAAAAAATATTTGGTTTGGCAGGCAATATGCTGTGGTCGAGGAAGCCAGAGCTTCATCACTACCGGAACGTTAAACAAGGAAATGTACCGTGAAGAATGCCTAAAGAAACGATTGTTACCATTCCTACGCAGCCATGAAGCTTCCTCGCTATTCTAGCCTGATTTTCTCACTACGTCAAAGATGTTTTGGAATGCTATAAAGCGAATGGAGTCCATGTTGTATCGAAAGCGGCGAATCCACCTAACTGCCCGGAGTTGCGACCTAGCGAGCGGTATTGGGCTCTCGTGAAGAGAGAACTCTCGCAATATAAACAGCAAGCTACAATGATTGACAAATTTCGAAAATCTTGGACAAAAACAGTTAAATCAGTTGCAGAGAAGTCTGCAAATTCCCTTATGGCTGGAATAAACTCAAAAGTTCATAGTTTCTTCATGCAGCCTAATTAAGTAACTGTAATTAAATTTGAGATGACTAATAATGCAAAATTAAATGACTTAAAAATGCTTGAATTTACCTAACAGCAAATTTGTTTTCCATTAAATTTAATCTGTCCAGAATTTGTCGTGAACAAGCCTTAAGAGCTTTCGATGCCAGGTATCACTTTTGCATTAGTATGATTGTGTGGCAAGTACATGCCCAGGCACTCGCGAAATTTTCTCTAACGAAAAACTCCCAGACCAGACCGGGAATCGAACCCAGCCACCTCTACCATGGTGTTAAAGGACCAGTTAAGGGAGGACCAGTATTCAAAAAAAAATGTAAGCCCAGCCTACTTATAAAACGTGGTTTTTCTCTGGCTATTTATGGAAATATATACAATAAGGACTGCTATTCTGGTAATGGTCAAAGTACGCCCAAGACTTTACGTTGTGAACAACATTCGACGCCGACGCCCTCCACGGTATAATCTGAAGTGATCGAAGCTACCCGAACTACTTATAACAAACTTATAACTACTAATTACGCGCAAAGCCTTGAAGCAGTGTTGCCGGAAGAGGGAGAACTAATCGAAACCCCCGCTTGAGGACTGCTGGAGTACCATCAAAACAGTCGTCAACAATACAGTGAAAGGCACCTTAGGGTATGTGGAAAGAAATCGACGGAACGATTGGTTCGACGAAGAGTGTCCAACGGTTCCAGATGAGAAGAATGCATCGCGAGCATTGATGCTGCAGCAAGGAACTCGTCAAAATGTGGAGCGATACAGACAGAAGCGAAGACAGTTAACTCATCTTTTCCGAGAAAGGAAGCGACACCTGGAGGAGTTGGAGTGCGAATAAATGGAGGAGCAGCTGTATCGTTCTCAAGATACGCGTAAATTCTAGAAGAAACTCAACGCGTCCCATGAAATGTGAAGGATGAACGTGTGGTTATTGAAAGGTGGAAGTAGCACTGCGATGAACACCTGAACGGCGCAAAGACGGAATACCAAGACAGAAGGAGAATTGGTTTCATCGGTATGGTGGACGAGGGTGACGTCCCAACTTCGACGAGAAGTGGAGTTAAGGATGCTATGAAACAGCTTAAGAATAACCAGGTAGCTGAGTAGGAGTAGGAGTAGGCATCGGAGCGGACTTATAAAAATGGGCCCGGATAAGTTGGTGACTTGTCCGCATCGACTGGTAGTCAGGATATGGGATACAATACAGCTATCAGAGGGGTGGAAAGAGGGAGTTATATACCCAATGATGATGATGATGACCATCTTTTGTAACAAGGTAACCTTTCTAGCAGTGGAACAATCTGTGGCACGATTTGATCAGGTTTGATTGTTGTTTGCATCACCAACTCTGTGAAGGACCAAACGTTTGGGCCCCGTAAGCTATACATGGAGGAGGAGGCTTCATGCTCCCTATCCAGAATTGTTTCAGGTACCCTGGATGTCCCTCGCTTTCAAAATATACAACAAGGGTAACAAGCTAGAATGTGAGAACTATCGAGTGATCACTATTTCCAACGCGGCCACTAGCAAGCGACCTAGCAAGACACCTCCAAAAGTGTCACAAGTATCAAGTCCCTAAACACCACCTTTTCATCGACTTTAAGGCCGCACTATCGATCGTGAAGAACTATGGAAGATTATGAACGAGAACGTTTTTTACGGGAAACTGGGCAGAATAATCAAGGCTCCCATCCAGTACAATGTTACGTGAAGTCTTTTCTGCTTCCTGTTCAACATTGCGCTTGAAGGTGTTATGAAACGTGCGGACTTCAGTTAACTTGCTGGGTATGATTTTTAATAAACCCCGTCAGTTCATCTGTTTCGCTGACGACTTGAAAATTGTCGGCAGAATAGTCCAGGTGGGAGCTGATCAGTACACCAAGCTGAAACGTGAAGCAAAAAAAGTTGGATTGGGTGAATGCGTCGAAGACTAAATATCTGTTGGCTGGAGGAACCGAGCGTGATAGAGCTTGACAATGACAATCGACGGAGATGAGTTCGGGGTGGTGGATGAGTTTGTGTACCTCGGATCATTGGTTACGTCGGATAACAACTGCAGCAGAGAAATTCGAAGACGCATTGTTACCGGAAGTCATGCCTACTATGGACTCCACAAGACCTTGAGGTCTGGTAAACTTTACCCCCGTACAAAGTGTACCATGTACAAGACAATGATAAGACCGGTAGTTTTCTACGGGCATGAGGAGGGGACAAAGCTCGAACAGGACCTGAAGCATTTGGAGTTTTCGAACGAAGCGTGCTTATGGCCATCTTTGGTAATGTATGGAGGAGAAGGATGAACCACGAGCTGGCGCAGCTCTTTGGTGAACGCAGTATCCAGAAAGTCGCTAAAACTGGAAAGGTACAATGGGCGGAATTTGTTGTAAGAATGCAGGACAACAACCCCGCAAAAATAGTATTTGCCTTGAAACCGCCCGGTTCAAAACGCAGAGGAGCGCAGCGAGCTAGGTGGTTATACTAAGTGGAGCAAGACCTTGGAAGTGTGTGACATTCGACGAACTGGATACAGATAGCCCTCAACCGAGTTTTTGGAAGAAAGGTCGATTGAGTGTTAAGCAAGTATGTAGTTCATCAATACCAAGCTCATGCTTGCCGTGTCTTGTGTACGGTGTTCAATAAGTTCGAATACAAGTTTTCATCATTGCGTAGGTATGCGCCATGTACATATTCTGCATTGGTATTGGTGTCGGCTTTAGCTTCATTCCATACGCTACCGAATGTGCGCGGTGTTGACATTCTGTTAGTTGTTGTTCGTTTGTTACGCGCGATGAAAGAGTATCAGGACTTCGTAATTAAGCGTTTTTGAACGGTGAGCGACCCGGCGATATATTCCGGCTGCTGAAATCGCATGGGGTCAAGCGGAACTTTGTCTACGACCATCAGGCGATACCGGGAGACGTCCTCGACCAATGACCGTGCGAGATCCGGTCGGCCGCGTTCAGCGAGGACGCCACGGGTCATCAAGATCGTGAGGGAGCGAATTCGGCGCAAAAGAACCGCTCAATCCGGAAAACGGCTGCAGATCTCAACGTTTCCATTGGAACCGCTCACACCATACTCACCAAGGACCTTGGTTTCAGGCCTTACAAAAACGTAAGGTCCATGGCGTTTCGGAGGCTACCAGCAAAAAGCGGTTGGATCGAGCTAAGAGGATCCTCTCTCGGCACGCTGGTCAGAGTTTGTTTTTCGGACGAGAAACTGTTCGTGCTGCAGCAGCCGCACTGATATGCAAAATGACCGGGTGTGGGCGCCATCGAGGGACAGCATTCCTGAATCAATATAAACATCCCTCGGTTCCAAAGTGCGCGTCGGTGATGTTTTGGGGGGCAGTATGCAAACGTGGTAAGCTACCCTTGGTGTTTATTGAAAAAAACGTCAAAATCAACGCGGCGTACTACAAAACGTGAGGTTTTGGAAAAGGTTGTTGCCCCAGTCTCCGAAGCCTCTACGGCGATGAGCACTACGTGTTCCAGCAGGACGGTGCACCAGCCCATACGGCAAATGTGGTTCAAGCCTGGTGTCGGGACAATTTAACCGACTTTCTGGACAAAACTTTGTAGCCTCCCAGCTCCCCGGACTTGAATCCTCGACTTTTTGTTTGGTCTATATGATGGCGAAGCTGAACGAATACAAGGTCAGCACTTTGGATCATTTCAAGACGGTAATTCTCAAAATCTGGGACGAAATGCCCATGCAGTCCGTGCGTGCCGCCTGCGACGCGTTCGAGAAACGTTTGAAGCTCGTTAAGGAGTACAAAGGGGGGGTCATTCCAAGAGAAATGTTGTAAACGTTCCTTGTAAACATAGCTTTCAATAACATAAATCCCAAAAGTAAAAAAACATGTTTTCATTTTTTTAACAAATTTTGAAAGTGTATCCGAACTTATTGAACACCGTGTAGTAGAGATATGGAATTCAGTCGCTGTTATCTCATACTGAAAACGATCGCTCAGCAGAAGCAGAATATGTCGAAATGGTGATGAATGCCTTCAAACACTTAACAGATTCTGGCAGAATATCTATCAAGTGTGGTTGCTTCTTCAGATAGTCCATGACATCTGGAACACTTTCGATGAATTTGTTACCTTCTTTCAACAACATATCTCAATGCATATCCAACCTCTCCAGATCGATGCCGCCTTCCTAAAAGCTCACAATTTTCACTATATTGTTGTCATCGCCCAGTAGGAACCGCTCAACTTCCAGAAGGATTTCGAAAGATGTGCTTTCAAATCGACAATCAAGAGATTTTGGAATGTTTTCGATGATAAGCATTAGCACTCAAGTAACATTGCCATAACCATCCAGCTTTATTAAGTTTCATCAGAGTTTAATTAAAGCCACTAGAAATTAATTCAGCTTCGAAGTGGCACCAAAAAGTGCCAATAGACTTCATATTTAAGTCAGGTTTCTGAGAACCTACACAGCTTGTTTACAATGATCTTAAATCTTTGTTTTCTTAAATTCCTTTGACTCCAGTCAAAGGCATTATTTTGACTTTATGAATCTCGTAAAATGCTGTTTTGAAATGCCGTTTTAGGGCTCATTCATATTTTCATATTATGGTCAGTTGAAAAAGCGTTTTTTAACCACTTTGCCTCCAGTAAATGTATTAAACGGCAAATTGGTTTAACAGTAGTAATTGTGGCGTTGAACTTTCTTTTTGGCAAAACTGTGATTTTGTTCGACCGCCATATTGAAATATGAGAAATAATAGAAAAGCAGAAAAATAAATGCACCAAATTTTAAAAGTAATTCAAATGTATTGTAGATCGGAGACCAAATTCGGCATTCTTTAAGATAACTTGTATCTGATTATCGACTGTGACTTAGTTATGCTGAGAAGATTTATTTGGCTTTCAGTGTTTTTAAATAATGGAAACAGGTAATTTTCTATTATTTCCGACGTTTCGGCGTATTATATTTCTTCCCTTCTTCTAGTGATTCGAGATTTCTGTTTTTGTTATATTATGTTCTGTTTTTACATTAAAACCATTTTCCTGTATTTTGTAGATGATGAACTTTAAAAAAAGAAACTAATCAGTGTTCACTTAATCACGTTTGACCAATTTTCGACCGTACCACCCTAAAGACACTTCTTTCTTTTTTCTTTAGCATTTTAAGCTTATTGCTTTCAGAATTCTTTTGCACAAATGTTGCTTTGTAGGTACGCTTTTACCGACTGAGCTAAGCGAGGATCCAAAGCATAGACACCGCCATAACGGATCAGGAGTGGAACAAAAACTTTCTAAGCAAACAGCTAGGTGATGATTTCATGCGGCTATACTTTGGCAATAATACCAGAACCGCCATCAGGACACCTCATGAGCTGGAGGCATATGATATCCTGGAGAGTTGGAGACCAATCAAGGTTTATCGAAACGTCCAATCGCCCTGATAAACTGCAACTAAAAGTTCATAAACTCGGTATTGAAGAATCGGCTCGACGAGATAGTTGGAATCAACAACAGAATCCCAAAACTTTCGTTTGGCTCCGCAAAAAATGCTCTTTGACCACATGCGGAAACTACGTCGTCAATTCCATCAAAAAGGCTGATGGGGAGGGTCAAATATCGATGGTAATATTTTTGGACCTGACCACTCTCAAGCACATTAGCCTGTGAGTACTTTCGAGCTTACCGAGGTAGCTCTTAGTACTCAGGGCGGTGGCCCATGCCAATCATAACCCCCAAGTACCTCGGGGGCCGCTTTGAGGTGATCATAGCTCTTTGCTCCGATTTTTTATTATTGACCACCGTGATCTCCGTTTTGAGGTCAGTTAGCTCTAGTTTCCTAGAGCGCATCTATCCCCCGACAATATCGATGGAGTAAGAAGCCGTTAATTTCACCTCCGCTATGGATTCTCCATAGATCTCAAGGAAAATGTCGTCCGCGAAACCAACAATCTATACCCCGTTTAGGGACTTCAATCTCAACACTTCGTCATACATCGTATTCCAGTTCCAGGATTGAACATTGCGAAACTCTTGCGGTGACTTGAACACGTTCCAGACCCACCATTGTATTGCATAACAGTACCCGATTCTGGAAGTAGTTGCCCAGAATCCTAAACAGGTACTCAGGGACCGTTGATGTTGGAGCGAGTTGTGGCTCCAAAGTGGCGCTATTGAACGCATATCTTACGTCCATGGTGACTACTAAACAGTAGCGAACCCCAAGTAACACACAAAACATCTTTTAAGAATGATTTATAATTGTTTGTACTATAAATGTATTATAAACGTACTGCAAAACATGACAAGATCGGAGCGGTTTGTACTTCTCGTATTCTATACATCACTCTGTAAAACGTTCGAGCTAAAAATACTTTTTTCACTACTGCATGTGATTAATACTTTATTATTGTTCTTAAAAACATGGTAACATACATTTATAATACATAAACAGGACAAAATTTTAAGGGCAGTTCTATAAATTGTTCAAATAACATTACAACAACCATATTTTGCAAAACGTGTTCTTTTTTCTCAATACGATGAATTTGCTGTTTGTGATTGTGATTTCATTGCCAACGAGAAGCATATAATAGATACTCAGTTGGCTGATGTTACTGATACTGATGATGGGATACTGAGTTGGCTTAGCAAAGAAGCTACAAACCTACCACGCCGAGGACTAGTGTTCAAATCCCACGTTTGGCGATGGTAGTTTTTTGTATGAGGATAATTTTTTTCCATTTTATGTTTTATAAGGCTTCACATTGTGCGCTTATTACGTTTTATTAAAGTATGAAATAAAGTATTATACACCTTAATTTTTAACCTGTTTTTGTCATTCAACAGTATTTTCAACTTGATTAATACAAGCTGTGTTGCTTGGGGCATTGATTTGTCACCTCTGCCGTCTTGGTGACGGACCTGATGGCATCTACCGTTGCTTTCCCTTTACGGAAGCTAAACTGGTTGTTGGACAGGTCTTCTGTACCCTCTGTGTACTTCGACAACTTGTTGATGATGACTCTCTCCAGCACCGGTACGGTACGGTCTTCGGTAGCAATACTAGTGTCTGAATTTTCCAAGCGTCCGGAAAGATGCCCTCTTGATGGCCAGGTACAATCAAAAAGGAAACTATTCGCAGCGTGCATCACTCAAACCAGCTCAGTATATTCATCGTGAAAATCCTCAATGCCGATGAAGACAGCGGTACATACTGGACCAAGACCAAGCCTTCAAACACAAAGACAAGGAACAGGCCTTCAGCTCTAGGAGAAAGTACCTGGAGCAGCCAGTCGAAGCGATGATCAGCGATCAACTCCCAAGCCAGGGACGTAAGCACAACGTTACCCCAGCGGTATGGATTCAATTCTTCAAACAAAAAATATGGAGCTCGTGCGATGGATACAAAGAAATCTACACCGATGGATCGAAGATTTCACAAAGTACGGCTTTCGCTGTCTACGACAAATTCGATTTAAGCACAATATCACAGACGCTCAACAACAGCTATTCACGAAAGCCTTCTTCTCAATTATGTGCAGATATCAGCATTTATATACTACCGAAAGGTGGTCATCTTCACTGACTCTAACACCGCTGAAAACTGTGTGTGTGTGTGTGTGGTGTGTGTGTGTGTGTGTGTGTGTGTGTGTGTGTGTGTGTGTGTGTGTGTGTATTTACAACAATCATTCAAGTGACCATTGCAAGCAGCTTTAATCCGGGAGCTAGAAAGTGAAAGCTCTACTGTGTCTCCACCAACCCATTTCAAAATGTCTGGAGAGTATTTAATATTATTTTATTAAAAATGGGATTATTGCTATATAGTTACAATCAGATAGATCTCACACATGGTCGCCTCCTTAATGACATTATCTTGTCCATTCGTAAAAGTAAAAAAATTCGACGTTGATTCGTAATTTATTTCACGCACTCGCGACAAAATAAGCCCTAAAAATTATCGTTACCAATTCGTCCGTTTGATGTGCAACCTGCATAGCAAAATTCTGTACACCACCTGGTGTATAAATCTGAAATTGTGCCAGCCTTTTACGAGGGCATGTGCATTGTCTTCGTTTGTTGCTTCTGACCAGCAAACGGCCGTTTTCTACATTGCACTGGTCTTCTTTTTTTTACACTCCACATTCTTCCAACAATCAAAATCATCGCTATGAGGCGACTCTTTATCAAACTTCAAAACTTCTAATAACACTAGTTTACAAAATAAATCAAAAGTGATGAACTTTATAATTCGACTAATGTTTCTTATTTGAAATTTTATGCAGAATTCAAAAATGCCGCCAAAAAAAAATAAAGGTAGAACAGTTTTTGAGATATAGGTAAAAGTAGATTTTTTAATATATGTATAAAAGCACATTTACTTAAAATGGAATATCGCAAGCGCGTGTGATCCAATTTCAAATATTTCTCACCAAATGAAGCAGAATTAAATTTAACACTGATTTTTGAACATTGCAGTGTTCTAGGAGTAATAGTTTCGACGCTATTTATAGAAATATAAAATGTTTTGCGTTTTTTTAAGAGATTTGAAACAAAAATTGTGCTAAACATATGAAGAATATCATTGCCCAGTGAACAAGCGAACGGTTCAGTACGTTCGGTCCGCTTTCCGTTGCTTTGGAAGCTTTTTACGAGTTATTTACAGTTTTCAGTATTAGTTTTTGTCGATCGCCAGTGAAATCGTCGTGAGTGAAATCAATCTTGGTTTGCTGAAGAAGAGGACATTGTGTGATAAGGTGCAACAACGTCATTGATGGCAATTAGAAATATTGCCTACGATCGAGAAGCCATATTGTCCCGCATCTATACGGCACGCATACCAGCAGCCCATCGTGTGAAGCGTGCATTCTTCCATCCACCAACTACCGCCGACCAGCAACATCATCGTCATCGTTTAGCTCCACGCTTAGACGGTAGACGCGGTCACTCATCGTCGCTCGGCAGCAGCAGCACGCATTTCGTCGCCCAGCCTGCAGTAGATCCGTGATACATATAAGATAAGTTTTTTAGTAGTATATAAGATAAGCGATTTTCATCGTAGTGTGTGTGTGAGTGTGGAGAGTGATTGATAGTGTGTGTGAGAGTGTATTTAGTTTTAGTTTTTGTTTAGGGTTTAGTTTGTTTTATCTGTGATTGATTGTAGATAATTACGTTAGTGGTTGAGCGTGATAGCTCCCACAAGCGAGCCATGGATGACTTATCGCAAGATGAATCATCTATGGCACGAAAATGATAGAGGTAGCTCATAGAGTTACCAGATCACGTGCTTATCCAGATAGTTCAACTGGTCCATGGGTTGTTTATTTTCAGCCCAAATCGAAACCTCTAAATGTTTGTCAGATTTCTGATGATCTGACAAGAAGCGATTCTCGGCCGTGACCGAGATAATTAAGATCAGACCCAATAAACTTCGGGTCGTTGTAGTCCAATCTCAAGCAAGCTAATGAGATTGCTGTCTCACAGCTCTTTACTCTAGAATATAGAGTGTATATCCCAGCTCGGGGTATTGAAATTGAAGGTGTGGTCTCGAAACAGGTCTGACCCCTGAGATCCTGCTGAAGCGGGGGGTTGGTAGATTTAAGAATCCTCTGCTTCCCCCAGTTAAGATACTGGATGTGCGCCAACTAGGCTCAGTATCGACCAACAAGGGCGAAAAAAAGTTTACACCGTCAGACTCGTTTCGCGTAACCTTCTCTGGCTCAGCCCTCCTCAATACGTCGAGTTGGGAAAACTTCGGCTACCTGTGCGGTTGTTTGTACCTCGGGTCATGATCTGCCAGAAATGCCAGCAGATGGGACATACGACCTCCCATTGCGGCAATAAAGCGCGCTGCTCCAACTGCGGGGAGAAGCATGAGGATGGCGCGTGCGCAGACAGCACCCCTAAATGCGCTTTTTGTAAAGGAACTCCTCCTCATGCTCTCTCATCGTGCCCGGCGTACAAACAACGCGGGGAAAAATTAGAACGCTCGCTAAAACAGCGTTCACGGCAATCTTTTGCTGAAATGGTGAAAAAAGCCTCACCATCACCCGATGCCAATACAAATCCCTTTGCTCCTCGGTCAGATGACGAGTCTGACTTTGATTCGGCTGAAGAGGGAACATCGTTCACCTTTCCGGAAGGTTGCTTCAAGGAAGCGAAGACGCGTCCGCCCACGGAAAGTTGCTGAAAAGAAGCCCGATACCAGCTTGCCCAATTCAAGGAAAGGTAGAAAAAAGGAAAATCCTAATCCACCTGGTTTTCGTAGTACTAACTACACCCAGGACTTTCCATCTCTCCCGGGGATATCCAAAACCCCTGAAGTCCCAATTTTAAGAACAAAAGCCCCCTCCTCTAGTGGGCTGTTCTCATTTGATGACATTGCCGAAGGTATCTTTAAGTACCTCGAAATTTCTGACCCTCTCAAAAGCATTGTTATGGCAATGCTTCCCACTATGAAAACCTTTTTGCAGAAATTAACATTAAAGTGGCCCATCCTTGCAGCTATCATTTCCTTCGATGGATAATTTTCCAAATGAGGTCGGGATTTGATCACTGTTCTACAGTGGAATTGTCGAAGTTTGATTCCTAAATTGGAATCATTTAAATTTTAGCTCACACTACCGGTTGTGATGCATTCGCTCTTTATTGAAACATGGCTCTCTTCCGAAATCTATCTTCCGATTCAGTCGATTTCAATATTATTCGTCTTGATCGTGAGGATTCACGTGGAGGAGGAGTACTTTTGGGGATCAAAAGTGCTACTCCTTCTATAGAGTGAATTTTCCTCCAATTCAGGTATTGAAGTTGTCGCATGTCAGGCTGTTATTAAAAATAAAAGCCTTTGCATTGCTTCCGTTTATATTCCTCCAAGAGCCTCCATTAACCGAAAACAAGTGGGTCGAGACTTCATTCGTGTCATGTCTCGCCTCATGTCCAATCATTATTCTTTGAACGCTCATTTATACCGGGTTGGGCTGAGTGACAGCAATCTCTGTGAGTGTGGACAAGGCTATCAGGACGCAGATCACGTTATTTGGTCTTGTTCTGAGCATCGTGAGGTCAGATCGGAGCTTTATGATTCCCTTCGGGCTCGAGGTAGACAACCCAATGTGCCAATTCGAGATATTTTGGCTGTACGTGATTTGGAGTACATGAAACTCATTTATGTGTTTTTGACTAACATTAGCATTAGATTGTAGTTAGTTTAACATGTATGTTTAGTATAAGTTTTTTTTTCTGTGTTCGTGTGTTTTTTTTCTCTTTCAAAAATGTTCGAGATAAAAGAAAACCAAAAGTTAGTATAATTGTAAATGTTTCAATAATTTAAATTTAAATTTAATGTGTTATGTCAACCATACTTTAAATTCCCACCCTCTTTCCCATCCGTAATTTGTAATTCCTATTAACCTCGAGACGGCCGCGAGTAATCGGCTCTATCCTCCTAACTTTAGTGTTAAGATAAATGATGTATAAAAGTATGAAAATTTGGCTCTGTAAAGTTTATTCGATTGAGCCTGTACAAATAAATGATTATTAAAAAAAATATGAAGAATACAAAAATAACGTAAACAAAAATATATTGCATGTGTAGCTTAAAGTAAAAGAAAACCGAAGAAAATAAGGGCTCAATGGTGAAAATCGGTTGAAAAATGAGGAAGTTATGCTGGTTTTTGGAATAAGTGCAGAAATGCGGGGAAAAAACAGAAATTGGAAAGAAATACGCCCATTTCTCTCTCTCTCTTTCTCTCTCTCTCTGACACACACACACACACACACACACACACACACACACACACACACACACACCGTTTTTTTAACCTTTCACCGTTCGAATTTTCACCGTTCACACCTTTAGTCACGAAGGGCAAGGAGTTATAAACTATGTACATAAAACATGTAATTTGATAAGTTATTTTTGGATTTAATATTACCTATATTCTTATAGTTTTCCAGCAAATTCTCAATAAATTCAACATGATCCGCACTTTTAGTGTTTCCTAGAAAATTCGTAACAACCAGTCGAAATGATTCACGTGGGATCAAAAACAAAACACGTCAGTTTCAAAGCGCAGCTTGCTGCGATCGACTCCAACAGCGCCGGAAACTGAACTAAAACTATAACTGAAACTAAAACTAAACTGAACAAAAAACGGCAAATTCATTGAGGAAATATTGATTTTTTTCTTTCCAAGCTGGGCCAGATTTCGCGACTTTTTGTTGCGTTTATGGCATATTTTTAAATTCTTATTTTTCTGTTTCTTTTTTAGGGAAGGTCCATTAATTATGTCACGTGGTAAGGGGGGGGGGTTTGATTTGAAGGTACATACAAAAAACGTGACAAGAGGGGGGGTCAATAAAAATTACTTTTAGTGTGACGTAATTAATGGACGTTCCCTTATTCGAATTTGCCGAACTTTTCGAATCCTCTGTTTGTATAAATAATTGGTTGAGTAACCAAACTCGGAGCACATTGTTTGAGAAGTGCAATCAAATCACGTGAACAAAAACCTTCATTCTAAACACGAATGACAGTGTCCAGCGATTACACACACCGTTGCACCACGTCGGAAACCCAACACACCTACGCCTGAATATATGCAACAAATCCACTTAAATAGCAAACGAACGGTTTTTCCAACCAACTTCCCAGCACATTTTACACCGCACCATTGTTAGGAACGTGTTAGAACAGCGCCGGAGGGGAGGACGGGATGGCGAGCAGCTTGGCCGCAAAATTCAAAACAACCCATTTTTATGAGAGGATCTCCGAACAGGAGTGCTGCGGTTTTGGTCGCCGGACGAATTTGTAATCCATTTGTCAGAAACAGAAATCGAAAAGTGGACGTTTTCTCTTTTTGTGTGCGCTTCGATTGGGATTTGAGAGTTGACCCTGCTCTTAACCGGCGCGGGTTTGCTGGCAAATATTCCAGGAATGTCACACCAATCGGTGGCAGTTGATTGAGAGGTATTAGGCTTTCATTACTCTCTGGATCACTGTTCTCGGCGGCAGTTTGACATTGATGATTGATGTGGTTTATTTTTTGGGGGGGGCGCGGGGGTAATTTGACGAGGATTGCATTTGCATGTTTGTTTGTTGATAGATTGGTTGACGTTTGGTTCGATTTCTCACTTGACATAGAATTGCTCCGCTGTCTGTGGTAAAGCGATGGAAAATAGTTATCAATCGCCTTTTTATATGAACGGTTGATCACAATGATTATCCATGGCATACTGAGTGTCACTATTTTGCGTTGTTGGATTTTATCCTTGGCATCGGAAGCAATCACTCGAACGATTCCACTTCACTGGAGCACAGAATATCTCAGAATGCGGGAATCACGTCCGATGCGAAGGAGTAGGCAAAATTGTCTGTCATAAAACACCTATCCAATGAAACTGCATCGTTATCCTTCTTCTGGTTCTTATTCTTACGATATCATTACTTCAATAAAGCCTACTGTATCTAGTTTTGATGATAACAGAGTTATGCGGTGATGCTGCTGCTGTCACAAATGGAAAGAGGGAATCCTCTCGTGATGATGGTAGACAATAAATTTATTACGACCCGAATGACAACTGGAAATCCTTCTGCAGGAATAGAGGTTTCCAACCTTTTCTACAATGAAGTGATGATATTTCTGGCAACTGACATTTGTGGATCAAGACCTGGAAACTACTGTTTCGGCAACGAGACTTGGGTTCGTATCGGTAATCGACTACACCCCAACATCAGCATCAGTTACAAGCTAGAGGTAACGGCTGATGCTGGATGATGATCCAATGGCATGGTTCGATGACTGTTACTTACGCATCCTGTCTCGCTGGATATCAACGGATCCCGAAAGGACGCGGTAATTGGGAATGTGTACCCGGCAGGAGGGTGTATAAGCTGATTGTCGGGTTCTCAGCAAAAGCGAAGAAGACAAGACTGAGAATGTGGATTATCTGGCGAGGATGTGGAGCGAATGAGAGCAAATCGATGCGGAAATGGGAAACCACCAAGGCACAGATTCCAAGGCTTGAGGACGAAAGTGGATGATTACTACAAGTAATGTGTTATTACTTACGAAGGTGTGCATTGATAATGTGTTTTGGTATGATTCTTCATTTCTTAAAGCTGTTAGCAATCGATGATTATCAAAAATGCTAGCCAAGTGTAGAATTCAAACAGAAATCATCTCCAATACGAAAAGGTAACTCGAAAGTTAGCTTTGAATTCGGATGGAAAATCACGTCAATCAGTAGACCCAGACAAATTGGACCAGTCCAGCGGCCACTTAACAACCAATCGGCGATGTGAATAACAATTTTTCAAAAGATCTTGTAACGACACTTAAAGCAATGTCACATTCTCATGCTGAAAAAGGGATGATAGCCATTCAGGAGGAGTTCGATAAAGACTGCCCCAGAATGTAACGAGAACTTGTTTATAGAAAGGAAAACTGATTGAATTATTTTGAAGGCACGTCTCTTTACTTTGAAAGACACTAATGAACATTTGAATGCGGTGCGTCATCAGCTGTTTGCGAAGCTTTGTCAAACAGGAGCGTTTCACAGCTTCCTTATCGATTTGGCGAATGCATCTTTTGATTCTATTAATCAGTTGTGTACCGTCTTTGGCTCTCCAGTTGTTTTGGTACACCAGCAAACTCAAATATACAAAGAAATCTTCAATCGGACGACACTGGGGCAAATTGGTTGGATTGCGGTTTTTTTTGGTTCATTCGGGATGTTTGGCTATCCAAGAAGGCTTGTGTTATTCTCGCATATTGCGACGACGCTGATTTCTAAATTTCTGATGTTTGATGAAACGGAATCAATATTTTCTTCAAACATTGACCTTAGTACACTTCTTGATTAAAAGCCAAACCACTGGACTTAAACCATGGTTTCAAAATTCCTTTCTCAGACATGGCATTATAAAGCATCACCTTTTGCTAAAACTTACATAGAAAAAAATAAAGAACAGACGCGTGAAATTACTCTTCGTTTAGTTCGAAGCGAAATAAGGCATAAACAACAAAATTGTTTGCAATCTTTCATGCGCCATACAACAATGTATGCAATCTTTCATACAATAGGCTACTTTCAGGCGTTATCTGGCTTCAATTCACATGATATATCCCATTATTTGCTGCCAAATCTAGCATTCCCTTTGTGTGCTCAATCGAATAAAGTTTACAGAGCCAAATTTTCATTTTCATTTTTTAGGATAAATGATGTATATCCTAAAAATAACGTTAGAGAGATAGAACCGAAAACTCGCGGCCGTCTCGAGGTTAATAGGAATTACAAATTACGGATGGGAAAGAGGGTGGGAATTTAAAGTATGGTTTACATAACACATTATATTTAAATTCTTAATTATGGAAACACCTATAACTTTTCAATTTATGGTTTTTTTATGACTTTTTTTTTAAAAGAAAAGAAAACACACACACACATACACAGATAAAAAAAAACTTATACTAAACATACAGGTTAAACTAACTACAATCTAAGGCTAATGTTAGTCAAAAACACATATATGAGTTTCATGTACTCCAAATCACGTACAGCCAACATATCTCAAATTGGCACATTGGGTTGTCTACCTCGAGCCCGAAGGGAATCATAAAGCTCAGATCTGACTCCACGACGTTCAGCACAAGACCAAACAATGTGATCTGCGTCCTGATAGCCTTGTCCATAAAGGGTGATACGGTCAAAATTTGGTCAAGGGAAAACGCGTGTAAATCGGTGAAATCGTTTATTTAAAAAATCAAATTAAATTTCTTTTTCAAGTTCAATTAGTATAAAATTCAAGAAAAATATTCAGTTAGGCTTCCGCTTTTCCAAATCCGAATTGCCGGGCCTTACGCTTGACCCCTGCCATCAGATTTTGTACAGCCACCTTGTCCACCTTCTTCGCCGCAGAAAGCCAGTTTGCCTTGAACTGCTGCTCGTCCTTAGCAGTTTTTTGGTCTTCTTTAGGTTCCGCTTGACAATAGCCCAGTATTTCTCAATTGGGCGGGCTCTGGCGTGTTGGGAGAGTTCTTGTCGCCAGGAACCACCTGCACGTTGTTGGCGGCGTACCACTCCATGGCCTTTTTACCGTAATGGCAAGATGCCAAATCCGGCCAAAACAGTACGGAACAACCGTGTTTCTTCAGGAAAGGCAGCAGACGTTTATTCAAACACTCTTTCACGTAAATTTCTTGGTTGACGGTCCCGGAAGCTATGAAAATGCTGCTTTTCAAGCCACAGGTACAGATGGCTTGCCAAACCAGATATTTCTTTACGAACTTTGACAGTTTCGTGTGCTTGAAAATATCTGCTACCTTTCCCTTCCTTTTTGCCGTATAAAACTCCTGTCCCGGAAGCTGCTTGTAGTCGGCTTTGACGTAGGTTTCGTCGTCCATTACCACGCAGTCAAACTTCGTCAGCATCGTCGTGTACAGCCTCCGGGATCGCGCTTTGGCCGTCGTATTTTGTTTATCATCGCGATTTGGAGTCACTACCTTCTTGTAAGTCGATAGTCCGGCTCGTTTTTGGCTCGATGCACGGTTGTAGACGATACACCCAGCTTATTTGCGGCATCTCGGAGAGATAGGTTAGGGTTTCGCTTGAAACTACCGGCAACTCTCTTTGTCGTCTCAGCGGCTTCCGGTTTTCGATTTCCCCCGATCCAGACTTCCTGGCTGTCGACAAACGTTCCCCAAACACTTTAATTACATTTGTAACGGTTGATTTGGCAACTTTTAGCGATTTTGCCAACTTTGCGTGCAAGTAGCTCGGATTTTCGCGATGCGCGAGCAAAATTTTGATACGCTGCTCTTCTTGCTTGGACGGCATTTTGACAACTGAAGAGTGAATTCCAAAATCAAAATAGGAGCAACATTCACTACCACACACACACCTTCAAAATGAGGGTGTTCAGGTTTTAAATGCAAAATTGAAAGAAATACGTCAAGTTGATATTGACCAAATTTTGACCGTATCGCTCTTTACTCACAGCGATTGCTGTCGCTCAGCCCAACCCGATATAAATGAGCGTTCAAAGAATAATGATTGGACATGAGGTGAGACATGACACGAATGAAGGCTCGATCCACATCCATCCCGCTAAACCAAGATTTCTTCGACACCTTTGGGATGATAGAATGTTGCCATCGCCCCAAATCTCCTTTACTCCATTTATACTGCCAGCTGACGAGTGACTGTTGAAAAATAGGAAAAATTTCGTTGAAGGCGATTTGTCGATCATAAATATCGCCTTCCATAGCGCCCACCTTTGCAAGCGAGTCCGCTTTCTCATTGCCCGGAATTGAACAATGAGATGGAACGCATACAAAGGTGATGATAAAATAACGCGAAGATAAAGCACTTAGACGCTCCTGTATTTTCATGAGAAAATACGAGGAGTGCTTTACCGGCCTCAATGAGCGAATAGCCTCTATAGAACTGAGACTATCCGTGAAAATGAAGTCCTGATCCAGTGTTAATGAGGCAACAATTTCTAGCGTAAAGTGTATTGCCGCTAATTCAGCGACATATACGGAACAAGGAGCATGAAGTTTACGATAGGCGCTATAAATTTCATTCAGAATTCCAAAGCCTGCTGACTCCTCTATCAAAGATCCCTCAGTGAAGAACGATTCAGCGGAATCAACTTGGCCAAACTTTGCAGCAAATATCACAGGAGCAATCATAGGACGATGATGCTCTGGAATTCCACGAAGCTTCTGCTTCATGGATAAATCAAAATGAACCGAACTGCCGAAGTCGGAAAAGCAAACACGATTGGAAATGTTTGGCGAAGGTCTGACATCCTGTGCTATGTACAAATGGTACAAGGTCATGAAGCGAGTTTGAGGACTTAACTCGAGAAGCTTTTCATAATTTTCGATCACCTGGGGGTTCATAACTTCACATCGGGTGAGGAGCCGGAGAGATAACTCTGTAAACCGATCCGAGAGTGGCAATACCAGCCAGCACTTCAAGACTCATGGTATGAGTCGAGTGAAGACACCGATACGAAGACACCGATACTGAATCCGTTCCAATTTTATGATGTGCGACCGAGCCGCTGACTGAAAACAAAAACTACCGTATTCTATAATCGACAAAATTGATGGGAAGCATGTATGAACCAGTTGGTAGCCATATCGCGATATGGTGTACATATATATGTATGTATATATATATAATTATGTACATTATCCCTCTCTAACGATGCGTTACCCCTAACGCAACAGATCAATAACCGACCAGTTAAGCTGACCGATATGCAACCCAGCAATAGCCAGAAACATAATATCATCGATGGGCTTTGTTTAACCAGCGCAGCAGGTTAACGACGACGACAACAGCAGCAGCAGTTAGCCAATCGATAGACAGGGACCCATCAATAATATTCGAACGATTCAAGAATTATTAGGAGTTTCACTTTCGATGTGACAAGTACTGTGTACCGTTAGTGCTCGTGTGAAGAATCAAATTAAATGTAGTTACCAAAATACCTTATGATGCTTTCTAGTGAATAAAAGTTGATAGTAAACCAATGCATGTTTTTAAAAATTCTGAATTAAAAGAAAGCAGATGAGTATACATGTAGATGATATAGTAATATATGTAGATAGTATAGAAATATGTAGAATATATAACTAGAAATTAGAAGAAAAAATAGTATTTTCCATTTAATTCCAACTACCTTTGCTTATCATGACAGATACGCGTATTTCGTCTACAATGTGCAGACTTCTTCAGTGTCTCGTACTAATAACTTGACTTATATAGATTATATAGATAAATATGTAGATCATATAGATGTATATGGTCATAATATTGATATATATGAAGATGATGTCGATATATACGTAGATGCGACGAAACGTTGAGTATTAAAAATCCATAATCAAAATTTCTGTACTGTCAGAATGGTATTTATCGGAGTAGAACCAACTGTGTTTAGCTCCATGGTCCCCGAATTTCGACAGAATTCCAATAAATGTTGAATATTTCACACAAAAACCAGTACTATTTCAAACTGACGTTTTACTAGGTACCCTTCAGTACCCAACGCTGAAAATTTCCGGAATATTTCTTCATAAAATGATCCTTTAAATACAATCTATTTTAGACCCTGCCAGGACCTGCCCACCCTTTTTGAGGCGGTTGATTATGACGTCACACAGTCACTCCAATCACCATATTTCAAAATGTGGTCATCAGAGAGCATTCAGCAATAATGTGTGTTTTGATAATTCCTACAATTTCTTAGCACGTATTGAAATCGTCAAATTTGAACAAAGTACTAATTATTTCGAAAAATAAGTTTTAAGGTAGTGCTGAAAAGAAACCATTTATATATCTTTAACGTTAGGCTCTAGAAACTTAGTATCTTCTGCAGTTTTTCTTAAAATTACCTGCTCTACAACTTTGTCTAAGACAACAACCCGTTATTTCGTAGCTGAGAAAAGTTAGAACCTGAAAGTGTAGTTAAGCCCTTTTGAAAGGTTCGGCGTGTTTTTTCAAAAGATGCGGAGTAATATTTTGAGCAAAACTTTTCTAGACACCTAGTTGATAAAATGATGACAAAAGGGTGAAAATGTTTTTGACCGTCTTTTTTCAGAATTGTGCCACTGTGCGTTGGCTAGAGCTATTAATAATTGTGTGTGCGTGTTTGTGTGTGTGTGTGTGTGTGTGTGTGTGTGTGTGTGTGTGTGTGTGTGTGTGTGTGTGTGTGTGTGTGTGTGTGTGTGTTATCTTGTTGGTTGTCATCTTTTGGTAACCCGCTACATGCTACTTACAAATTACCTGCTTTTTCAAATCGACGACCAATCTTATTTTGAGAGAGTTTGCTTGAAGAATTTATCTTACATTACTTTCCAATTTCTTACCAATAGGCAGACTGCGGACTGATGCCAACGGCATGAGCGAATTTCGGAAGCTTTCACTATTTTTATCAGACGGTAAGGGTAGGCGTCAAATGAAAATGTGAAAATAACTGAAACGTAACCATTTCTGGATAGATTTTCGAGATTATTGCTTCAATCAGTTTGAGGTTTTCACGACTGTCAATCTCCAAAAATATCATTAATTGTTGACTTTGAATTCCCAAACAGACTCTGAACAATCTGTAACGCGATAAGGATAATGGCCTCCACGCGGTCGATCATATCAACACCATTACTACAGCCGTTGCCCTTTCATACCAACATTCAATCCAAACATCCATTTCCACGGCTGCCAAATGATTTCTAAGAAGCGAATCAAATAATATTGCATTGTACAGTCCAAATGGTCATCATTTCAAATGGGGATGTACCGTGTAGTTTTTTACCCCTGTTTATAGGCTGCTTTGATCTGATTTGAACCAACTGTACAGATGCTGTTATGGCCGGTCAGAAAATTAATATAGTGTTTGTTGAGGACACAAGAAGAAAAAAGTAACGCTTGATAGTCGATTCGAACCGATTTAAACAAACAGTAAGGATGCTCTTGTGACCACTCAAAAAGTATGATGGTGGTATATTTTATCGGGGAAAACAAATAGATGGATTTCGTCAGAATTCGAAAGGAGAGTCTATGTAGGCGGATTGGTATCGTCACTAAGGGTGCATCGCCACAAATATTAGAAATTACATGCATTGTACATAATAGAACTTCAACGGCATTGCAGAATCACAAAAGTTTGGCAAGTTTGGTATTGCCTCCAATCATTTGAAGTGGCGGTGCAAATCGGTCATGATGGTGATCGTTTTAGTAATCTGGCGACCTTGACTCTGTAACCGTGCGCAGCCCTGACTCAATTGGTTAGGCAAACAAGGCAGCTTAAGCGCCACTCTCCTAGGAGAGACTGCCCGTCAGTTGAATTGCCCGACTATTAAAAGCATGGACTCAATGGTCTGGTAAGCCTGGCATGGTTGAGGATGCTAAACCGAGAGACAGCCAAATCTCTGATTTCAACTAGTCGCTTCACGAAAAGATACCTTTTTGCTTCCAAAATATTACGACCGATAATTAAAAAGGATTGGGAAGTTCCGAGGAGTATCGATAACGGAACTTTAGGTAAACTGCAAAAACGGATAATCCATACGCAACGGGATTCAAATTTTTGGGAATAACATTGAGAACAGGCCTGCTGTTCAACAAAGGTTATGTAAGTTCATGTCCCGCATTCAATAGCACCTCTCTTTTACATACCTTGCTATTTGTAGCGTTCCAATTCTTGCAGAACAATACTTTGTAATAAATTCTCAGCTTAACTAACTGTATTACTTTATTAACTACCTATCAAATTGGAAATAATGAGAAAAAAATATAAAAGATCTTTCCACTATATTATGACCACGTTTCTCACCACTTGGAAATATACTCATGAACTTATTCGGCACGTTCTGCTCACCAACCGCTCCGCAAACGAAATGACCCCAGAAAACCCCAAGCCTTTATGAGATCAGCCTCTAGATCTTTCTTTTGTATGCCAAGTGGCTGCTTCAACGGACTTCCGCGCATAGATACGTTTTGCGTGAAACAGCGTTAGTCATAAGCAGCGCGCCATCTATGTGTTGAACCCTGCAACAATTTATTAGGGTGTAGCTTACGAAATCATCTCGTCCTGCCCACAATTATTTTTTTTCGATTGTAGCGGTAAACGTGTCAACGGACGAGCAGACCGCTCTAGGACCAACAGTGGACCAACAACGACAGCAACTATTGGGCGAAATAGCTTTCAACATGAACGCAGCAGTAACACAATTCCAAGGGACAGACCCCATGTCCCGACACAGGATACCAAAACTGCAGTATTCCTACCGGTTAACAAGTGCAGTAAGCATTCTCAACGAGGATATCCTGCCCCAGGACTTGGAAGCCGTTGAGAACCTTGAGGACCTGCAGTTCATAGTATACTCTGCAGCTGTGGCTATTGTAAGAACGCTGGGTTTACGGACGTACCCACAAGAAAACGACGGAGGGCACGTACGACCCAATGCACAAAAACCCGCATGGATGATGCGGTTGGAGAGCCGAATCACCATACTACGGACCAAAATTGGTCGGTTAACGCAGTACAAAAGGGGAAACCGATCAGTGAGTTCGTCATGTTGCTGAAATTGTCAAGCCCGCAGAACTCCGTGACCTCACTGAAACTAATATTATTGAGGTCCTCGACACCCATGTACAGCGATTGAGTGTTCTTTCAAAACGGATGCGTCGGTATGGAGAAAGTTCGAAGCGAAAGGAGGAAAATCGAATTTTCAACATTAACCAAAGGGAGTTTTACAACCGCATCCGAAACAACAAAACAGACTACAACGAAGGACTTCCGGAGATTAACGCAGTGACACAGTTTTGGGCTAATCTATGGGAGAATCCCGTTCAACATACCAGTGATGGGATGTGGTTGCAAGAGGAAGAGGATAAGAGTAATGCAATTGAAAGCATGGTCGCCACCGTATTTACAACCCCGGGATATTCGCGAGGCTACCCGGCATACCAGGAATTGGGCTGCACCAGGACCAGATTTTGTGCACAACTACTGGTATAAGAAGTTCTCCTCAATCCATGGACGAATGGCAGAGTGCTTCAATATGGTACTAGAGGACTCCCAGCGGCTGCCCCAATTCATTAGTATTGGGGTAACCTATCTTCTTTCCAAGGATCAGAACACGGCTAATCCAGCCAAATACAGGCCAATAACATGCCTTTCAAGCCTGTACGAAGTGCTTTCGTCAGTAATCAACCGGAAGGTACAAAACCATTGCGATGCGAACAATGTCATGACCGAAGAACAGAAGGGCTGCCGGAAAAACACGCAAGGCTGCAAAGATCAGGTCATCATCGATGCAGTTATTGTAGGTCAGGCTAGCCACAAAAGGAGAAACCTGAGCATGGCATACATCGACTACAAAAAGGCGTACGACTCAGTTCCTCACTCGTACCTTATCAAGGCACTGCAGTTGTACAAGGTAGATGGTGGAATCATCAGGCATGCAATGGGCATGTGGAGTACATGTCTTCACATTACTGACGGAGCAACGGTGCTAAGATCCAGAACTCTCAGCATAAGAAGGGGAATTTTCCAAGGCAATACTTTTAGCCCGCTGTGGTTTTGCCTTGCGATGACTCCCCTTAGCAGAACACTCAATCAATGCAACTATGGCTACCATTTGAAAAGTGGAGGAAGAGCTACCAATGTTACCCACACCTTCTACATGGACGACTTAAAGCTGTTTGCGGAAACAGTTGGAAAGCTGCACAGACTCTTGCAGCTTGTAACGGTGTTCAGTAACGATATTCGGATGGAGTTTGGAATCGATAAATGTCGAACAGTCAATCTTCTTCGGGGTAAAGTGTCGGATACCGGTAGTTTTCGCATCAACGAACAGGAGGAAATTCGGAATATGGTTGAAGGCGAGTCTTACAAGTACCTTGGATTCCTGCAATTGAACGGGATTCGCCAGACAACGATCAAGAAGGAGTTGCAGGAAAAGTTCCTGTATCGAGTCAACCGTGTTCTGAGGTCATACCTGTCGGCAAGATAAAAGCGATTAACACGTTTGCCGTGCCCCTGTTGACCTACAGCTATGGAGTGATAAAGTGGACCAAAACTGACTTGGAGACGATAGAACGAGCAGTACGAGTGGCGTTCACTAAGCATCGCATGCATCACCCAAAGTCGGCCATCGAAAGAGTCACCCTACCACGTATTGAAGGAGGAAGAGGCGTTACCGATATTCAAGCGCTATGTGTTTCCCAGATTCAGCAGTTGCGGATGTACTTCATTGAAAGCCAGACCCGTCATGAAGTCTACCGTGCTGTTTGTGAAGCAGACCATGGGTTCAGCGCCCTCCATCAGGCGGAGGAGGACTATCAGCTGGGCTGTGACCTAAAAACTATTGACGATAAAGTTGCATCGTGGAAGCTGAAGGAGCTGCATGGGACGCATCCCCATCAGTTGGAACAAGCGCTTATCGACAAAGTAGCGTCGAATACGTGGCTGGTGCGAGGTGACCTCTTCTCAGAGACTGAAGGTTTCATGGTAGCCATCCAGGACCGGGTAATAGCGACGAAGAACTATCGCAGGTACATATTGCACGAAGAAGTAGAAGACCGTTGTAGAAAGTGCAACGCAGTAGGAGAGACGATCGAACATGTTGTTGCTGGCTGCCAAGCATTGGCAGAAGTAGCGTATCTCGGTCGTCACAACGATGTCGCCAAGATTGTGCACCAACAACTTGCACTGAAGCACAATTTGGTTAACCATTACGTGCCCTACTACAAGTACCTGCCAGACCCGGTTCTGGAAAATAGTTGCGTTAAGCTGTACTGGGATCGCGAGATCCTGACGGATGTACTCATCCGTGCCAATCGCCCTGACATTGTGATCTACGACAAAATGGAAGAAGAGTGTAACTCTCATCGATGTCGCTGTACCGCTGGCTCGCAACGTCCATTCAACGTTCTCCACCAAGATTACGAAATACCACGATTTGGCGGAGGAGTTGAGGCAGATGTGGCATTTGGAGGCAGTCCGTATAGTTCCGGTAATAATCTCGGCGACCGGAATTGTTCCCCGTACTCTTATACGTTCCCTTGAAGAGTTGGATCTACGAAAGGAATTGAGCAGCATTCAGAAAGCAGTGATTCTTGGAACCTGTAATATTGTCCGGCGGTTCCTGAATCACCATAACTAATCCAACCGAAGCAAACAAATAAGGATGTAAGTTTACAAAACTGACGAATGTATCCACCGAGCCTAACCCCCTTTGGCCCCACGCCCGGGGGTAGGCGAAAGTTTCCAGCTACATGCTGAGAAGTGAGATGAAATCGGATAATAATAATAATAATAATAATAATAATAATAATAATAATAATAATAATAATAATAATAATAATAATAATAATAATAATAATAATAATAATAATAATAATAATAATATATAATAACAAACTATTACATTCTACCGTTTCGAACAAACTGTCGCACTTTACTTGTGATCGATGCCATCATGATTTTCACAGTCGCTGCTGGCACTGTACTGGCGAGCTTATGCTACTGTAAATGCATTTGTTGTGCATTTGTCACTTTTTTACCGCTCCCTCGAAGTTTTCGCTTGACAATTGCCCAACATTGCCATGAAAAAAAAATTAACAAATTCTCGAGTACTTTTTCAAACAGACGTATCTGATTTTGTAAACAAAAAGGGGAAGTAAGATTCAAACGTTAAATTCTTGCTACTCCTAGCACTATCATGCAAACAAGGGCCACCAACACATAGAATAACAAATTCCCAACATGATCTTCATGCTACTTTCCGCGGGGGTGCTGAGAGTTTTGAGAAATTCACGTTTGAATCTTACTTCCCCTCTTTGTTTACAAAATCAGATACGTCTGTTTGAAAAAGTACTCGAGAATTAACAATAGCAATTATATGGTAAATATCCAAGCATGAATACTAAAAGTAACACCAGTGCTTCAGACAAATCGAAAAATCTACCTCCTTTTATGCTTAGCCCTGAAAAGCAACTGCCGTTGTCTTGACCACAGTGCCTTCACCCCTGGAATAAAGACTAAATTACTTCCGAAACCATTTCGTCGTAGCTTCAAATACCGTCACGATTACTCCAACGCCAATTACAAAGTAGAAAATCAACAAAAACAAGTCGCGGTCGGTTTGTATCGTTTTTCTCCCAGAAGGACGCAAGACCTATCAGCTTCAGCATCAGCATTCCAATCGTCATCATAATCGTCTTCATCAGAAGGGCAGCTTCCCGCTGCTGGCAGCCAGATTGTTGTCTTTGGTCGTAGAGATTTCCCTACCGGGGCTGATTCGTGCTGGAATGAGTTTGTGATGATCCTAGTCCGAAAGGAGCTGCCAAGGTGTTGAACAAATGTTTACCAGGTCAACATTTCACGGGAAGTCCTCCTGCCTCGCTTCGCTCCTCGCTTCGTTGAGGGGGAGGGGCGAGATTAGTCCGTCTCACAGCACCTGAGGAGAATATCTTTAACTCAAACAGAATCGATCCGTGGTGTGTGAAGGAGGAGGAGGAGGAGGAGGAGGTCGGTTTGTCTTCTTATAATTTTGCACTCAAGCGGATGGAAAGTGGCTAACAGCAGGAGGTATCCAACACCTATTCTCCTTCCATTTTCCCGAAGCGTAGCTTCAGCTTGACGGATTTTCCTTCACTTTGAAAAGTCGTCCTGATGTTTGTATGGATGTATATTTTATTGATCTGCTGTCGAAGTGGGTTGGATTTTTCTTCGAAACGAACAGGCGAATGACAGTCCGACCGAGAATATGGATGGCAACTCAAACACAGATCGAACAAAGAAGGCATCAATCGGGCCAAATCCGCCGTTGGCTGGTGGGGGGGGCGAGGAATTGGAGTGTGGAAAAGTTCTTCATCAATTATCTGTGTGTGTCAGGTTTTAGAATCAGGAGAATGGCTTTGGCTCTAGGGGAAGTAACGGTGATGGAAAGGTTTTGTAATCGGAATGGGAAGGGATGAAAAATGACATTAGAGAGTGGGTGGGTGGGTGGTGATTATCGGGATGATCACTGAGTTGAGGTTGGAAGGGTTGTGATACAAGCGAGATTGATGAGCAGGATCAGTGGATTTTATTTTAAATTTAAATCAGTGGTGGGAAAATAGATCTTGACCGGATGGGGTCAGTCATTTTTGCATCTCATCAAGCTGAAAAAAACAAGGATCAACAATCAGTTTATTGGTTTGGAATGACAAATGCTGCAGAAAGAAACATCTAAGCAGGCACTGTTCTGGATCTGACATAAGATTATTTTGCAAAGTCGATTCTTCGCGAGTGAAATTGGACTGTGCTGTGCTGCGGCTTTTTAGTCAAATCCATTTACTCTAGCAATTTAAGTGATGAGCTTTCAGTGTGCAGGTTGCGAAATTCTTCCTAACTAATACAGATGTTACATCAAGGCAACCCATGATTTTTCATCATTTACAGTAAAATAAAATATCATTCTATGTCCAACCCTTCCTAGAGAATCCAAACATTCCAGTACCAGCGATATTTAACCATATTAGGCTACTGCAAACCGAAATGTCCCAGTTACCTCATCAATTGATCAGTACAGCATCGTCTCAAGCAATATATCTCCACTTTCTGACGCTAAAACCTGATCCGGGATTTGTAACGGCCAATCAACGTGACTGGAAGGCTGTCTTCAAACACCTTAATAACAAAATTTTATCATCAACGCAGCGATCCAACTGGTTTGTGGTAATGCACCAGAAGATAAGGCATCGAGATTTGCTGTTTCAACGAGGCAAGGCAGATGATCCCAATTGCGAGACATGTCCGGGAGAAATAGAAACAACGATACACAAGCTGTTCCGTTGTCAAAACAGCAGAGAAATATGGAGGTTTCAACGAAGAAAAATACTACAGCTAGATTCAAGACTATCTAGGTTAGAACCAGAAGATTTTGTATATCCTGAGTCTAAAAACACTAATCGAACCTCAAAGAACTCCATTATAAAATCACTAGGACTATTCTTCAGCTATCAGTTCGAAACAAATGTAAACTTATTAAGTTTAGACAATTTTATATTTTATGTAAATATTAACAAGTAAACATAGAAATATAAGGTTTAAAAAAAAAACCTTCGAATCAAGAATTTGTTTATTTCTACGGACTTATTATTTGGCGACGAGAATTAAGAATCCACGAAAATGCCAGGAAGAGATCATTATGAAGATTGAATTCAAGAAGTAATTCTTCAAATGACCCAGCTTCTTCAATGGATGCCAGAGCAGCAGCAGAATCCAAAGCCGAGTTTGTCTTCGACGAAGAAAACGGAGTTACGTTTGGACGTTGGTTTGCCCGCCAGTTGGAAAATGCCGCCAAGGTCCGTCTTCTTCTCCGCAAGCTGGACACTCCTTCGAATAGCCGTTACTTCAATTACATTCTACCGACACTTCCGAAAGATGAATCCTAGAGGGTTTGAGCTGTTTAGTGGAATACCTGTAACTAGAAATTAGAAGAAAAATTAGTATCTTCCATTTAATTCCAACTACCTTTGCTTATCTTGACAGATACGCGTATTTCGTCTACAATGTGCAGACTTCTTCAGTGTCTCGTACTAATAACTTAGTCGAGTTATTAGTACGAGACACTGAAGAAGTCTGCACATTGTAGACGAAATACGCGTATCTGTCGAAGATAAGCAAAGGTAGTTGGAATTAAATGGAAGATACTAATTTTTCTTCTAATTTCTAGTATCCGAAAGATGTCATGTTTGAAGACACCGTGAAGATCCTCAAGAAAATCTTCGGAACTCAAACATCCACATTTCGGAAGCGGTTCCAGTGTCTTCAACTAGTTAAGAGCGAATCTGAAGACTTCGTCAGTTATGGTGGAAGCATAAACCGCGCCTGTGAAGACTTTCAGACTTTCAAAACCTCACCTTGGACCATTTCAAGTGTCTCATTTTTGTCAGCGGACTGAAACCTTCAAAATATGCCGACATCCAAGCAAGACTACTTTCAATTCTGGAAAACGAGAAGCCTGAATCACCAGCCACTATACAGTCGTTAATTGACGAGTATCAGCGCCTTGTCAATCTGAAGGAGGATACCAGAGTATCATCGAACAGCAAACCAGTTCGAAATTAGCAGTTCACGCCGTCAGGGACAGGAAAAGTGCAGCGTATCAGCAAAGTTCCGGAAACCATGAAAGTAAGAAGCCGAAGACACCTTGTTGGCAGTGTGGCCAAATGCATTTTGTGAAGGAATGCTATTTTAACAACCACCTTTGCAAAGACTGCAACCGCGTTAGCCATAACGAAGGATATTGTTCCTGCCTTAAGAAGTCATCAAATCCAGCCAGCTCAACTGAAGAGAAAAACAAAAAAAAAGCGAAAGAAGGGGAAATCAGTGCTGAAACTAAATGAGTGTTCATTGTCAATCACATTGAGCACCGTGAAAGAAGACGGAAGTTCGTTACCACGATGATCAACGGAGTTCTATTCTCTCTTCAACTTGATTCAGCCAGCGACATTTCCATCGTTTCAAAAGCAACTTGGAAGCAACTCGGAAAGCCGGAAATGAAACTATCAACAAATCAAGCCTCCAACGCTTCGGGTGATCCACTTTCGCTACTGGGTAAGTTCCAATGTGATATATTCATCAAGGGAGAAACCAAGCAACCTGAATCTGGTGGGTATCGAATGGATTGACCTATTCAAACCCTGGTCGATTCCATTTGATTCTATCTGCCACCAAGTCATGTACTCCAATCGACGAATCGAGCAAGAGATTCAACAACTAAAGATCAAGCAGTCAAAGAAGTCTTCAACGAATCCCTTGGATTGTGTCAGCTCAAGCCTGGAAGCAAGACAGTTTTTTGCCCGAAACGACCTGTACCTTTCCATTCCGTTCGATTGGTCGACGTTGAACTCAACCGTCCCCAGAGCCTAGGAATCATTACATCTGTAGATTTTTCGGAATGGGCTGCACCGATCGTTGCTGTAAAGAAACCGGATGGCAGAGTTCGTATCTGTGCGGACTATTCAACAGGTCTCAACAACGCACTGGAAGCTAACAACTATCCGCTGCCGATACTAGAAGAAATCTTCGCCCAGCTAGCAGGAAGTCAAGTATTCAGTGTAATCGACCTGTCCGACGCATATCTACAGTGTGAGGTTACTGAGGAATCGAAAGAACTTAGCCGCTTAGCTTCAGGTGTCAAGTCAGCGCCCGGGGCATTCCAACGGTTGATAGTTGACCTTCTGGAGTACGGCCGTTCATCGACGACATCATCATTTTCGGCAAGGACTGGCAGTCGCATGCTGAATCACTAAACCTGTTGTTGCAGAGATTGAAGAATTGCGGATTTCATCTGAAAATTCAAAAATGTAAGTTTTTCCAAACTGAAGTCCGTTACCAGGGCCACATCGCCGACTGCAGAGGTATCCGTCCTGAAAAGCTGAAGACCATTTCAAGTATTCCACCACCGAAAAACGTGTCAGAACTGCGATCACTTCTTGGTGCAGTCAACTACTACGGCAAATTTGTACGGAATATTCACGATCTGCGGCATCCTTTGGACCGGCTGTTGCGAAGGGATGTCAAGTAATGCCGATTGCCAGCGATCTTTTTAAAAATTCAAGGAAGTGCTGAAATCCGACTTGGTTGGGAAGACCATTTACGCTCCAGACGGATCGCAAACCTCTTCTGTCAATTTTCGGTTCAAAGAAAGGCAGCGCTGTACCCTCATCCTGCTGAACTATGACTTCAACATTGAATACGTTTTGACCAACGAATTCGGATGTGCTGACATGCTATCCTGTCTAATCGACCGAAGCATGCGTGCAGAAGAAGACTAACGCTGCAGTTTCGCTAGAAGAAGATATGGGAAGTATACTTAACACAACGATAGAAGCTGTTCCTGAAGTCGATGCCACAAGCAAGTGCAAAGTTCTCCAACAGGTTAAACGATGCATCCTGGAAGGATGGTCAGCTGACTCCAAGCAAGTACTGAAGGATGTTCTGCCGTACTACAATCGACGTGAATCGCTCAGCATTATCAATGACTGTGTTATCCCGGTATGGTACGTATGAAGTCGATTGCTCGGAACTGCAGTCACTGTGCCACTGCTGCTAAGGCTCCAATCAAGGTGGAACCTGTACCATGGCCCACACCAGAGAGACCTTGGTCCCAACTATTTTTTTGTGGTTGTTGATCCTTTCACTCGATGGCCTGAAGTTGTGCTAAGCAAGTCAATAACAGACACGACGACGATCAAGCTTCTCAAGCAGATGTTCTCTACGTTTGGAGCTGGTGACGGACTGCACGCAATTCATCAGTTTCGGTCCAGAGTCTTGATCTTTGGAATCGTGCATCGCACGGCTCCTACCACCGCAGTCGAACGGTTTGCTGAACGCTTTGACACCAGCAAAAAGCGTGAAGAATATCGTTCGGAGCGTTGAATCAGTTCGGCTGAGTACTGTTCAGGTTGCATCCGTTCACGTGGTCTATCCAGTAGACGAGCATTTATTTCTCGCTGTCTAACAGTCGTCGGTTGAACTATGGCAATGGATGTGGCATGTAAACGCTTGGTGGATTCTGAAGTGCCATTTCGAAACACTGTCAATCGTCGCTTTATTATTCGAACAACTCTACCGGAAGGAGAATCCCTAGAAGATGCACTGCAGACGTTCCTTAGTGTATACCGTTCTACCCCAACACTCGATCTTGATGGACAATCACCGGCTTATAAGATGCTAGGAAGACCGGAGCGAACGGTAGCAGATCTGTTGAAACCCCCAGTCAGCAATCGTCAGCACGCTTCCGAGGAAGATGAGCATCGAGGAATCTCAAGATACTTGACCCAAGGTGATACGATGTACGCTCGAACCCACCAAGCCACCACTCTCTGTTTTCCTCGATGAATTTGGCCTTCAACAGGCACCTGAAAACGAAGTTCTGCAAGTAAAACCTGCTGAATTCCCCGACGGTCCTGAAGAAGTTCTTAAATCGCCTTTACCAATACCCGAAATAAAAGAAGCTGAAGAAGAGCAACAAGACATCCCTGAGCCAGCACCAATAGACAAGGATTCAACACTTCGGGATCGCCCCAAATGACTATTGAGTATTCCTTCTAAGTTTCAAGGATATTGGTTGTTTTAAAAGGGGGAGATGTTACATCAAGACAACCCATGATTTTTCATCATTTACAGTAAAATAAACTGAAATAAACCACTCACACTTGTGAGTGACTCCAACAGCATCCTTACTGTTGGTTTAAATCGGTCCTCAAACTCGATGTTTCTACGTATTTTTGTATTCTACTGAAATAAACCACCCACACTTGTGAGTGGCCCCAACAGCATCCCTAGTGTTGGTTTAAATCGGTCCTCAAACTCGATGTTTCTACGTATTTTTGTATTCTACTGAGATAAACCACCCACACTTGTGAGTGAGCCAACAGCATCTTTACTGTTGGTTTAAATCGGTCCTCAAACTCGATGTTTTAACATATTTTTGTATTCTACTGAAATAAACCACCCACACTTGTGAGTGGCCCCAACAGCATCCTTACTGTTGGTTTAAATCGGTGCCAAAATTTGAATAATTTTACTGTTCATCTCTGTGCAGAGCATAAACAGGGAACATATTAAAATATCTAATTCGCTGCCGACGTCAGTTTAATTCCACACACCATTTACCAAAACGGATCCTGCTGCAAACCCAACCATTTTATCCAACATCCCAGTGATTTCTCGTGGAAGTGCAGATGTGTTCTCGGTTTCCAATAAAGCGAGTATCACGTCAACATATTCCTACCCATTCCCTACTTAACCTGAATTCGGGCGGGGCCGGCGCTGGTATTGCCTTAGTTTGGGATCACCAGTTCTTACACATTGAGGATGTATGCTAGTCCCTAGCATCATCTGTTGGTTCTCTGTGTAATTACAGCTGATCTGGCAATAACGGAGTAGCAACCTCGGGCGGTCAATCATGCTCATGCTCATTTACAGTAAAATCAAATATAGAATCATCCTATGTCCAACCTTCGAATCAAGAAGTTGTTTATTTCAAAGGACTTATCAACAACGGAAGGCAAAAATTTTAAAACCTTCAAACCTGCTCGAAAATGTCCCCTAAACTGGGAGAGAAGCCGCTCAACATTAAATTTTCAACATCCAAATGGTCGTCCCCGTCGATGTTTCGAAGCCATTCCGTACCACTTTAGCCAGGACGATAATTGCCAATAATTCATTCCATTTGACCGACCACGCAATCCGACCGTAAGCAATTATTTCCCATCTCTTCGCGGGAATTTTCCTCGTAGGTACTAGCAGCAATCCCTGCAATGTAATGCACGTGAACCATATTTACAATGTCGGTGTATGACTGATGCTGATGCTTAATGCTTCGTGGGTGGTGCTGCCCAAATGTGTTGCAGTTTCGTCCTCCCGCCAGACTCGGACGGCAAAATCCTTCGCAATAATCGTACCATCTTACTGCTTGAGCCAACGAGTGGTGGGAGGAGGAAGGGGGCGTGGGAGCTAATTAAACAATCATTGACGAATGGCGAACGGTGGATTTTCCGGCAAAGCGGCGGTGGAATTTTGTGGAGTTTGGGGTGGTTTCAGTCGCTAATTAGCGGTGCAAAGCTGACGGGCTTAACTCAAAGCTCCTTTTCCAGGAGATTTCGGATTGTGTGGGGCGATTTCTGAGAGAATTTGTTTGATGCGATTAGGATGTTACTGTAAGTGGAATTGCTTTGTGTGGATGTTGTTAGAGTTTATGAACGAAAAGCCACGCGCCTCCATTGAAAGTGGTGTTTTCGAGCGATAAGCTATCTGTTTTTAGTTAAGTTCGTGATATTCTTTCTTGGATACAATCTAATTCTGTTTGTTTTCCCATCTTTTTGTCTATTTCAGATTTCATCGATCAACAATTCTTCCCATTAATTTTGAAGGTAGGTGTGCTCTGGAATTGGATCTCATAATTATGAGAAACACTAATCCACCATTTCCAGCTAGGAATATCCAATTCATATCCCATAGTCATTAAGACTCAAATCGTAAATAACATATGAAACAATTGAATTAGCTTCACTGTATATTTAACGTTTAACTCCCCCCAAATCAGAGTCGGGTGAATAATTAATGTAGCGCAAAAAGCGAGGATTGCACCTCCATATGTTTCTATTTCCATCGACGTCAGATCAGTAGTATTAAGCAAGAGGCAACGAGGGATTCCCTTGCCTCCAGAAAAGCGAGACTTGCCTCACGAGTAAGTCGCCACTTATCTCACGCTCTAATTCCCGGGGAAATTACTGCGGTGCAAATGTTGAGTAGTTAAAATTCGTCGCGTGCGTGCGAAAATGAAAATTATGATGACAGCCGATTTTCATCGGCAGTGCATCTAGGTAAACGTGTTGAGGCACCGAAAACCGTCGCAAGCAGCAGCTGCGAGTAAAAGTGGTACCTTGATATCCATATCGCTTACAACTTCAACGATCCATTTCAACTTATAACTTTTAACGGAGTTGACCAAGGCAGGAGGGGGTTGGCCAAACGCGTCGTCTGAGACTCTACTACTAATTGGAACGATTACGAGACGGAGAGCACATGAAACCCACAGCCGCAAAAACAATCAAGATGGAAGAGTAGTTCCCGGATCAAGCTTGAAGCGAATAGTAAATGGGATAATTGGGTATCAGTTAACGTTGCTGAGATAACAGGATTGTTACGTGATAAAATATAATTTAGAAATCAATTGTGGAACTGTTTGTAATTTTTTTTAACTATCGTTATTTACAATTTTTGAAAACATGGGTCATTTTTTAAGAGGATAGTTAAACTATATTTGCAATCGCTTGAGCTTTTATGAGAAACACCAACAGCAATATTGATAACCCGAAGACGCTTCTCCGTTATTGCTACATCAGTAGTAATTACACAGGACTAGCATACATCCTCAATGTGTAAAAGTTGATCCTAAATTAAGACAATACAGGCGCCAGCCTAGCGCGATAGTCGCTTTATTTGTATCCAAAAAATTCTCTGTACTCCCGCGAGAAATCGCCGAGATGTTGGATAAAAGGTTTGGGTTGGCCGCAGGGTTTGTTTTTTTTTAACAATACGTTGTTAAAATAAGGTGGCCTAAAAGAGATACACAAAAATATATATATATATATATACAGCAATTCCATGAAAAAAAGTTATACGATCTCTCAGAATTTTATAATATTCGGTAGGATTGTTCAACATCGAAAAATATTAGACCCGTATTTTTTTATTTCGTTATTAGACTGACCTTTCTGCGTTAGACTGGTCCAAAAATCGTGATTTTTCAAAATCTTCAATTTTCAAAATTTATAACCTCCTAAACCGTTTAACCGATTTTAGTCATTTTTGGCCATTGTATTGGTATTTTTTGAATTTCCAAGCAAAAATACGAAACCTTTGAATATATCAATTTTTGTATGAAAAAAATACAAAACAAATAGTTTTTCTTGAATTTGACTGCGAGGGCCTCAACGACTCCTTGTTTTAGTATTTTTAAATGAAAGAGCATTCAATTTTACATAACATATCAAAAAATTGGAGATGTTCTGCGTGTCGTTTTGGAGATACAACTTTTTAAATAATAAATCATTACTCTTCATTTTATACATCACCTGCCTGTCAGAAACGATGAAGATGCATGGTAGATTACCATGCGTCTCCATCCAATCAAACCTATGACTAATGAAATCTATGAGTAGGAACATAGAATGTCAAGTAAATATTATATAATAAATAATATTTACTTGACATAATTATATAATATTATAGCAACTAAGACTAATGAGACTTTAGGTAGATATTGACAATTTGATTACCTAACATTCTTTTCGTTACACAGAGGGGCATTGGTATTATTATTTAAAAGAAGAACCGTTGATACGTATTGACTACCTACTGTAGATGTAGAATGTTTATCGACCTGTGAGATTGAATTGAATTGTTTCTCGGTTGTAGCGATCAGGTCTACTCGCTGACGGGAGGGAGTAGAGTGGAATTTCTAAAGCGGAGAAGCAGCAGAGTGAACAACATCTCTTTCATTTCATACTGTCGCTCGCTTGCGTTATCTGTTATTCTGTTGCTTTCTCGCTTTAGAAATTCCGCTCTCACTCGCTCCCGTCTGCAAATAGACCTGATCGCTACAGCCGAGAAACAATTCAATACCTATTGTAGTCTAGGCTGCAGTTCACTTCACTTGATCGTAGGTACAATATAAACATCATATAAAACACGGAAATTTATGTAAGAAGTTACCAGTTGAAAACAAAGTATCATATCAGAACAGTTATATCAAAGAATATCGTAAAATGAAACGTAAGTGTTCAATTTGTAGTGTTTGGGTGTTGAGTTCGTGTTCCAGAAAAATCAACGCAAAATTGTACTGACCATGCTGTGGAAAAAAGGTTAAAATTGATGAGAGTAGTTTTTCATTTGTCAAAGTTGCTACAAGAAATTGTATAAGTTACATTGATACCATGATCGAAGAACCCATTACAGGACCATCCAGTATAGGCACTACAGGTATGTTATATAAAAGTTCATATAATTCTGTTTTAATTTGAATTCTTCTCTGCAATTGTTACTGGAACATTTTTATTTTTACATTCTTTTAGAATCGTGCGAAGCAACCAGTCACGAAACGATTGCTCTTGCAGGACCGTCCGGCATTGTTCCTTTTCCCTACCAAAGTAAATAATAAAATAGAAATTATTTGCATGATTTCCAATCAATCAATTTTTAATCAATAATTTGTTATATTTATTTACAGGCTCATTGGAAACAACCAGCTATGAATCGATCGGTACCACCAATAACACGTTTTTGTCTGACGATAATGAAATGCTAACACAGCTTAAGGATAAATTTAAGGAAACAAAAGATAGCAATGAGCGGTATAGGATTTTAACCACACTGCCCAAAAGTTGGCTCTACATATAGGATTATGCAAGAGTTTGATGTTTCCCAATATATGGCCAACCAAGTGAAAGTATTACAACAACAGGAGGGAATAATGTCAGTGCCTAAAAAGAGGATTAGTAGAGCTTCGTTAGAGAGGAAACGCTAATGTGTTCGTAATTTTATATAATAGCGACGATATAAGTCGCGTGTGCCCGGGAAAAAGGGATTATTTGATATCCAACAATGAAGAAGGTAGGATCTACATACAAAGAAGGTTAGTTTTATGCAATTTGCAAGAGGCGTACTCCATATTTAAAAATACTCATCCTGATATTAAGATTGATTTTCGATGTTCGCCAGTAACCGTCCAAAACACTGCATTTTGGCTAGGAACAAGTGGCACGCATACGGTGTGCGTTTGCATTTACCACCAAAACGTTAAATTGATTTTTAAAACACTCCAAAGTAAACAATTACTTCCAGATGGTGTTCAGTCCTACCATGATATGTTTTCAAAAATAATTTGTCAAAATCCAAATGAGCATTGCTGGCAGCAATGTTGCGAAAATTGTCCGGGAATGCAAATTTTGGCGGTAGAACTTATGACCATTCTTAATAACGGTCACGTTGAATCATTACAATTTAAACAATGGCGTCAAGTAGAAAGATGCAGTTTGAATTTAGTTGAAATGGACACACAAGAATTTATTGATACTTTTTTAGAAAAATTACTCAATTTATTGCCACATAACTTTACAGCTGAGCGACAGGCAAACTATTTAAAACACGTGAAAAACAATTTAAAAGCTACTGAGTGTATCATAATCTGTGATTTTTCGGAGAATTATTCATTCGTTGTGCAGGATGCAGTTCATGGCTTTCATTGGGCAAACGCTCAATGTACTATTCACCCTTGTGCTATTTATTTTAAAGATGAAGAATCAAATGATTTGAAGTTTACCAGTTTTATTGCAATTGCTGGATTTCACTAAACATAATCATGTCGCAGTGCGTCTTTTTTGACTCAATGCATAGCGTTCATAAAAAGTGTTATCAGGTTTAGAGAAAATTTATTTCTTCTCAGATGGATCTGGAAGCCAATACAAAAATAAAATGACTGCTTTTAATTTGTGCAACATGCAAAAGATTTTGTGGCATAGATGCCGAGTGGAATTTTTTCGCTACTTGTCATGGAAAGTGGCTCTTGTGATGCTTTGGAGAGGCGTATTGAAACGAAATGCTGCGAAAGCCAGTTTGTAAGATCATCACATAACAACGGCCGAAGAACTTATTCATGGGCTATTTTTAAGCCAGACTCGAAAATACACTATCAATTTTTTCGGAATCCGACTATAATAAAATGGAAAGAAAATTAAAAATCGTTACACACGTGTGAAGCAAATTTCAGGACTCAGTCATTCCATAGTTTTAAGCCTCAAAACGAAGAGTATATTATTGTGAAACAAAATTCATTTTCAACGGAAGAAAAATGTATAAAATTGTTATGAAAAACTTAATAAATAAAAATAAATGTATAAAAGTGTTTTTCTTATTTTTTAACATGTTCATCATGTCGCGCGGCTTTAAAGTGTTTTTTCTTGGAACTTACACTAAGCAAAAATATTTGAAATTTTAAAGCCTTATTTATTTGAAAAGGTAATCGTCAAAAAATAGCAATTGGTCTGTGTGGTTAACGGAAAGTCTTAAAGACTGATTCGAATGTTATACTAAGTTTGTAAGTAACTCATAGATTTCATTAGTCATAGGTTTGATTGATGGAGACGCATGGTAATCTACCATGCATCTTCATCGTTTCTACAGGCGGGTGATGTATAAATGAAGAGTAATGATTTATTATTTAAAAAATTGTATCTCCAAAACGACACGCAGAACATCTCCAATTTTTTGATATGTTGTGTAAAATTGAATGTTCTTTCATTTAAAAATACTAAAACAAGGAGTCGTTGAGGCCCTCTGCAGTCAAATTCAAGAAAACTATTTGTTTTGTATTTTTTTCATACAAAAATTGATATATTCAAAGGTTTCGTATTTTTGCTTGGAAATTCAAAAAATACCAATACAATGGCCAAAAATGACTAAAATCGGTTAAACGGTTTAGAGTTATAAATTTTTGAAAATTGAAGATTTTGGAAAATCACGATTTTTTGGACCAGTTTAACGCAGAAAGGTCCAGTCTAATAACGAAATAAAAAAATACGGGTCTAATATTTTTCGATGTTGAACAATCCTACCGAATATTATAAAATTCTGAGAGATCGTATAACTTTTTTCATGGAATTGCTGTATATATATATATATATATATATATATATATATATATATATATATATATATATATATATATATATATATATATATATATATATATATATATATATATATATATATATATATATATATATATATATATATATATACATATACTAGACTGAACCCGGTGCGTGCGCTCTTACGCTTGCAACTAAATGAAGGAAAATTTAGTGTAACTGGCCCTTTTATGTTTTTTTTTCGGAATGAGTTTTTTTTAAGCAGGGGTTCAAACTTCTATCGAAACATGGTTCTTACCCGAGAAATACACGTTTTGTGATTAAGTATCCTGGATAATTCTCATTTTTTGTAGAAATTTGTGTTTCATTTGTGTACGATACTGGACCGTCATTTCCCAGAAGGATACAACCCTGCATTGCTGTGGTGTCTACTACAGATGACCTTAACGCTTTGATAGGAAGGAAGCAGCGACGACAACGAACTGCGGTTATTGTTCTCCATGGTAGTCACCCAGAATCCAACACAATAAGCCTAGCTACAGCTGCGTAAGGATCAAGCGAGAGCAGAGAACTGGTCTAAACCTTCGCATCACTACATCTCATGAGAGCCGATGAGAATCTCTACACACACGCAGCTGACCACAGGGCAAACGATGACTCGATGATGAACAGCTGTTGGTCAGTTCCAACCGAATTGCCGACGGTATATCACTTAACCCAAAACCCCATTCAATTGTGTAGTGTTATATTTTTATGTAAAATAAATGTAGTCTTTTGAAGTATTTTGTGTGTAAAATAATTGTAGTTAATGTGTTGAGTAATGTAACCCTGCGTGTTGATAAGTGCGAAGAAACCCACTCCATCAGTTCGCTGACAAGCACAAATCATCCACAAATTGGATGTTATCCCCACTTCGCCTTCCCCGCAATCAACAGCAGCAAACGGTCCCATCAGTGTTGGAGTTGGAAACCGAATATTCCACTGATCGAAGGAAGGTAAGGTCCGACTATCCAACAATTTGTATGGGAGCCCAGCCTTCCAGAGGGGGTGGTATCTCAAACCACCATACAATGATTGCCTTCAAAACCCCCCACATGCCAAATTTGGTTCCATTTGCTTGATTAGTTCTCGAACCATCACACGGGGCTCTTCGATTATAATAAAAAATTGAGTTTCATCTGTTTGAACCCCCCGCACTTTCGAAAAGGGGAGGGGTCTTGAACCACCATAGAAACATTCTTGCCTGAAAAACCCCCCACATGCCAAATTTGATTCGATTTGCTTGATTAGTTCTCGAGTTATGAAGAAATTTGTGTCTCATATGTATCAGAGCCCCCCTTCCTGAGGGGGGTCTCAAACAATCATAAGAACCTTAACCAGCCCCAAAAACCCCTTCATATAAATTTTCACGTTGGTCGGTTCAGAAATTTCCGAGTCTATAAGGGTCTGACAGGCAGACAGACAGATAGAAATTTATTTTTATGTATATAGAAATCTACCCTCCAAAAACCTCCACATGCCAAGTTTGGTTCCATTTGCTTGATTTGTTCTCGAGTTATGCTTAAATTCGTGTTTCATTTGTATAAGAGACCCCTCTTTCAGTGAGCGGAGGAGTTTCAAACCACAATAAAAACATTTCTTGCCTTCAAAAACCTCCACATGCCAAATTTGGTTCCATTAACCTGATAAGTTCTCGAGTTATTAAGAAATTTGTGTTTCATCTGTATATAAGCCCTCTTTTCAGAGAAGGGAGGGGCTCGAGTCAACTTAGAAATATTTCTTGCCTTCGAAAACCTCCACATGCCAAATTTGGTTCCATTAACCTGATAAGTTCTCGAGTTATTCAGAAATTTGTGTTTCATTTGTATGGAAACCCCCCTCCCGCCCCCTTCCAGATGGCGGTGGAGTCTCAAACTTCCATAGAAACATTTATCTCCTCCAAAAACCTCCACATGCCAAATTGGGTTCCATATGCTTGATTAGTTCTCGAGTTATGACCAAATTTCTGTTTCATTTGTATGAGTTCACCTAAGAAACATATCTTGTCTTTAAAAACCTCTACTTGCCAAATTTGGCTGCATTTACTTGAATAGCTCTCGAGTAATGTAGAAGCTTTTTTTTATTTGTACGAGAGCACCACCCCCCAACCTAACAGAGAGAGGAGGGGTCTCAAACTATCGTAGAAACATTTATTGCCTTTAAAATCCCCGCATGCCAAATTTGGTTCCATTTGCTTTATTAGATCTAGAGTTATGAAGAAATTACAGTTTCATTTGTATGACAGCATCCCTTTTAAGAGAGGGGAGGGGTCTCAAACCACCATAAAAACATTCTTCTCCTCCAGAAAACCCCACATGCCAAATTTGGTTCCATTTGCTTGATTAGTTCTTGAGATATGCAGAAACTTCTGTTTCATTTGTACGACAGCCTCCCTTTCTAGAGAGGGGAGGGGTCTCTGACTACCATAGAAACATTGCTTGCTTCCAAAAACTTCCGCATGCTAAATTTGGATTCCTTTACTTGATCAGTTCTCGAGTTATGCAGAAAAATGTGTTTCATTAATATAGGAGCCCCCACTTTCAGAGGAGGGAGAGGTCTCTTACTATCTTTAAAACCTTCCTCGGCCTCAAAAACCCCTGCATACAAATTTTTATGCCAAACGGTTCCGCTCGCGAGTTAAATCGTGACAAAGAAAACCCCTACTCATTTTTATTTATATAGATAGATAGATAGATAAGTATTAGTACTTATTCAAACCAACGGTCAGGATGCTATTACGACCACTGTCTAAGTGAAATCGTGGTTTACTTCACTGGAAAAACATGCAATCTGTCAACTATACTTGATCGTCACTTTGTATAAATTTAAATCAACAGGGTGGAAAAGAAGAAGAAGAAGAAAAATTACGCTTGAGAGCCGATTTAGCTTGAAAAATACGTTTTAAGCCTAAGCTTGAAGTTTTGGAGCAAAATTGTTTTCTACAATAACATTCTTTCATTCTTTGATAAGAATGAAAAATAGGATGGTCCTTGTTTTCAGAGAAATCGAAAATCTAACTTTTTTATTTAAAGAAGTAAAGGCATATATTCTTCGGAAAAGTTGTAGATTTAAGCTACAACTAAGCTAAGCCTTAATCTTCTTGATGACTTTGTTCCACAGTTAACGGTTGACAGTACTCGCCCGACGCTTTGAGACTTGCGATCCGTCGACAAAGTTTCTCTGTACTTTTCCGCCGGGGAAAACCCATCACTTCAGCAATTTTTGGCCCAGAGCACGAAGAGTTTTCCAAATGATTGCGAACAATTATTTTTCTATTTTTTTTTCTTCAATTTTGTGTTTCTCTGAAACACATTCGAACTGTACCGCGAAAAAACACTTCTGATGTTGTTATTGGTATAGGGAACAAACAAGGTGTCGTAGTTTACAAATCCGACCACTAGGGTCGCTGCAAGAATCAAAAATGTTTGTTCCAATACTAAATGGGCCACACCTTAACTGATTTTATATAGGGCCTAGCTACGCAGGGAACATTTATCTAATTCGGTCATTTCAAAAGCTACAGAAAAATTTGTTCAACCAAAGTTGCTTGAGTTTGTTTTATATACATACAAGTTTTCCGAAGGATTGCTTCTATATCTGCAAATAAAATAGTTAGATTTTCGATTTATCTGAAAACAAGGATCACCCTAGTTTTTATTCATACCAAAAGAAAGGCCTCATTATTAGACAAATATTTTGCTTCAAAACTTCAAACTTAAGCTAAAAACGCATCTTTCCAGCTAAACTCGCATTCTGGCCCACTGTGCAGTGGTTTACTATATTGAGATAACAAACGTGTTTTTAAACTCCACTGATTGGTCGTCCGATTGGCATGCTATTGTGATGCCACCTGTGAATAGACTAGTTCGCCATTTCCCTCCTTCGGCATCGGCTTTGAACTGACTTGCGCTCTGATTGCCCCACCAAACGCTGCAAAATGAAAAATGGGAAGAAAAATGAAAAAACTTCATTTATTTGTGGCTTTGATATGGTTTTAACAAACTGTGCAGATACTTTTAGAGCCAATCACAAAGTGTTTGGATGCTATAATTTGTTTCAAAGGAATTCTTAACGGGTTTTGCTCACCATTGCGCCAAAATCTGGGCATTCCCGGATATTTTTCGAAGGATCTTCCGTATGATGAAAGTAAGGAAAAAAAATTTCCGCTTTGTCGTGAGTGAATTTATGATTGTTAACAGTTTTGAAGTTCGATATAGAGTCGTCCTATAGCGTCCTATAGAAGCGCATGCGCGTTTGCAAGTCTGGGACATAATTTCAAATACACTCAACACGTGGTGAGCAAAGTTTTGTAATGCAGGTTGCATATCCTATGAACAGTTAAGTAACGACAGTAACTTTTTCATTTTTTCGAATCAAAAATCTAGTGTTAATCTGGGCAGCCCTTAGTTCGCACCTTTAAATTTAAAGAAAGGATCCATAAAAAATTGAAAGGCATTCCATAAATAAAGCTCTGAAAATGAAACCGAAAATGAAGATGATCCATAAAATACATCAATGTGATCCATACTTAATATACAATTTATCAACATAACGTTTGCATTTAAAAAAACTGACCTATTTCGGATGGTGATAAAAAAAAGCTAAGACAGATAATTTGCCCTTGATCAATTTCCCATGGAAAGTAATTATTTAAGCTTTCCTGCAAAAAAAATCCTACGCCCTTGCGAGTGGCCTTCCGGCAGTTAACCGGAACATTCGTTATGGCGGACGAAAACATGTGTGTAAGCATGTCTTATTTATCAATTAGCTCAGTTCCTCAGCTTTTGGGACAGAATTGTTGGAGTAAATCTTACGCTTTAGGTTGGCCCAGAAATTATCGATGGGACGCAGCTGGGGTACATTGGGCAGGTTCGCCGACTTGGGTATCACATCGATATTCAGCCGCTCCATCTCCTCCAACGATCGCTTCGAGTAGTGGGCCGACGCCAGATCCGGCCAGAACACCGCGTCTTCGCCCTTATGGTATTTCTTGATGAACGACGCAACTTCCGGCAGGCATTTCGTACTATAAATTTCCTCGTTCACGGCCAGTCCGGAGCGAAAGAAGAGCGGCTTTGACATCCCCTTCTCGCTGATTGTCAGCCACAGCAGCACCTTCGTGGGGAACTTGGTGGTGAAATGAACTTCACCTCGGAGCTCACTTCCTTCGTGGGGAAGAAAATGAAGTGCCCTGCCAGTAGTGCCATCCAGGGTGAGCTAGGTCTCGTCGCCCATCACCACCGCCACGTCGCGATTCGCCGGGAAAATCGAGTTGACCATCTTATTCAGCCGCTGCCGCTGCGTCATTGCCTGCAGCTCCGGAACCAGTGGACGCGATTTCCGCTTCCTGACATGTAGGTTCATGTTCGCCAGGTACTTTTTCACTGTTTGGCCGGTTGATTCGACTTCCCGGCCAAGCGGCGCGCTGGCGATGTGGCTACTTTTTCCCACGGTCTTCTTCTTCAGCACCCTCTGGAGCTTCTTGATGGTTAGGATCGTCGGCCGTCAGGAATCTGGGCCTTTCTTTCCGAGTAGTAGTAGTAAAATTGATCTTTATTTTTAATTGCTTGTCTCATATAGGTACTAATTTAACAGATCATCATAGTGTTTCAAGCCATTGCTGGCTCTTCAGCTTTAATTGGTTGTTTGTGTTTGTTGTGTTTAGAATGTTTATGTTTTGCATGAAATATTCAGTTCGGCCTCTTTGGGGCATTGTTAGTTTTAAGATTTGATAACCTACCTAATCTTCGCAACTAAAACTACAATTTGAAAATCCTAGGGGTGGGAACCAGATTCCGAATGATCTGGTGATCCGATGTCGGGCAGCGTGCCTGATGCCGATTGATAGACTCACTGAAACGTTCGTCGAGCATTTTTATCTCGGCCATGACGGTGGACCTCGATGTTCTTGTCCTCGGAGGGGTGTTCATTATCATCCTGAGGAACTTGTTTTGTGCTCTCTGAAGTTTCAGGAGATGTGCTTTTGCACAACTCTCCCAGATTGGCATTGCATACTCGATGACTCGCCGAAGTATGATTTGCTTGTAGACAGCAAGCTTGTTTTTAAGGGATAATGTAGACCTTCTGTTGATCAATGGGTACAGTAGTTTCAACAGAGTATTACATTTTGTGACGGTTTGTCAACCTGATCCCTGAAAATAAGCCTGCTGTCTGAGTGACACCAAGATAGACAGCTGATTTGGTCCATTCCACCGTTGTGTTGTTCAGGCTTATTTTACAATTCTCAGGCGGGACAAGTCTGGGAGAATTAGAATGTGAAACAGGATGACCTGGGTTTTCGCTGCGTTGATACAAACCTTCCATTCAGTGAAGTATTCTGACAGAACATTCAGGCTTCGCTGCGGTTTCGCGGTAAGCGCTCTTATTACCCTACCATTGTGAACGACTGCGGTATCTATCGGCGAACAACGACAGAGATCCATTTTCAGGGAGCGGAGGGTATATCCGAGGTGAATAGATTGAACAGAAGTGGACCCAATATACTTCCTGCGGAACACCGGCGGAGATCTCCTGACTACCGGAAACTGCACCATGCAACGAAACATCGGAATGTCCTGTCAGAGAGATAACTTTTAATAATCTTCACCAGGAAGATTGGAAGATTGTATCGCTTGAGCTTGGTACACTAAGCTTCATCATGCCACACATTATCGAAGGCCTTCTCGATATCGAGAAGGGCCATAGCGGATGTTTTCGAAACAGACTTTTCCGCCTGAGGATGTCTCACGACTCGATTAAGTTGATGGACTGTTGAGCGACCATGCCGGAAACCGAACTGCTCATCCAACAGGATATTGAGCTCGTCAGCAGAATGTTAGAAGCCGGCGGTAGATCGCTTTCGCAAACAGTTTAGATAGACCTGAGAGAAGGCTGATTGGTCTGTAGCTTCCTGGAACGATGAAGGATCTTTCCCAGGCTTCTGAATGGGGATGATTTTGGCTGACTTCCAGCACGATGGGAAGTAGCCAAGACCTAGCGACATTGGTTGAACACCACCGCCAGATGGTTGTAGAACTGGGGGCTCGGTTGGCTTAGAGCTCCAAGTTAAAAATGTTGTCGAAACCGGGGCCTTCGTGTTCTTAGAGGTCTTGATATAAGGTCAACAATTCGTCAGCTGAGATCTCCAAATCTTCCGGAGAAGTCGTTAGGACTTTGGTCGATGTTAGTTATAAGCGCGCTAACGGCAGCTTCGTGTGGACTGACGATGTTTTGACCGAGATTGTGAGAGCCGACGAAGTGTTGACTTATCTCATCAGCCTTCTCTGCAGGTGTTATCAACCGATCCTTGAGTCATTGACGTCTAGTGGGATCAACGGTGGAATCGGGCCTTGGCTTAGTTTTTAGAATTTTGGTCATCTTCCAGAACGGCTTAGCAACAATCTGGGAGAGAGCGAACTTTGTCAGCGAAATCATTATTTCTAAGGTCCACCATTCTGGCCCTAATAATTTTAGAAACTTGATTGCAGTGTCGTTTTAGAGTTGGTAAACCAGTTCGCTGAGTACTGCCTCCGTATGGCGTTGCGTAATTGTATCAAATCTTTAGTGGGTCTATCAATGGGTACAGAGTTGCTCACCTGTTCAATCGCTGGAATGTGTTGCTCCCGGGCCTGGGAGATCGCCTGTTTGATGGACTGCAGTTGTTGATCGATGTCATCGACCGACTCGAGGTGCACGTTGAAATCGACGGTGTTGTCGACGTGTTGTCTGAACCTCTCCCATCTGGCTCGATGAGTAGTTCCGTCTGGTGATTCGATGCCGGTTGACCGAGGACTCAGCTTCGACCACCACCGGATAGTGGTCCGAACTGAGCTCTCGGTGCACTACTGGCTGGGCGATGTTGTTCCCATGTTGGTGAGGAAGATGTCGATTGTCGAATGGACCCCTGGATCGGCTCAACCGGGTGGGAGTATCCGGGCCCAGGACGGTGTAATGTCCCTCTTCCAGGTCTTCCTGCAAAATTATTCCGTTCCGATTCCGCCGGGTGTTCCCCAGATTTCGTGTTTCGCATTCATGTCGCCGGCAATGATGAATTGCCCCTGCCTCGAGTTAGCTTACGGATGTCGTTTCGTAGGCCGTTGTTGTTCCGCTGTTGGTACTGGCTTGCTTGGGACAATAGGCCGTTATGATGGGTGATTGGGCCGACGGCAGTTTCGACTTCGACTCCGATGGCTTCGATAGTCTGCAGCTGAAAGCTCGGAAGTAGATGGCAGTTGATGTTGCTAGTGCAGGGCAATCGCAACTCCTCCTCCACTAGAGCTGCTACGATCAGTCGCACAATCCGGCATCCAGGGATGAATATGCTGATTTCCGCCTTGAGGTGTGTCTCGGTGACGATGGCGATGTCGATGGCCTTCCTGTTAAGGAAGTCACCGAGCCTCTACTGTTTTGTTCCGGATGGAACACGCATTCCAATTTAGGATGTTTATGGTGTGTTTACGGTCCATACTCAGTAACGAACGTCATCGTCACGGACGTGGCGGCTTTGAACTGTTCCTCCTTGGAGCGGCAGGAACGTAGTCGGCGATAGAGCTCTGGCACGAACTCCACCATTTGCTCCGAGTTGTAGAGCTGTTCATCGACGGGTGGTTGCGTGAAAGTACTGCGACTCTTGCATTGCCCCAGCCTGAGAGGAGGAGTCGGGTTGAGGGCGGCGGCGGCTGCCGCGAAACGATGATGGGCGGAAGCTCGACGGGCGGTTTGCTTGGCGGTGATTCAATGGGATCGGTGGTAGGTTTGGCACCTGATACCGAAGCGACGGGAAATTTTCCTCGTTCATCGGAGGGTGGTGGACGGCGTTGAGCAGGCTGAGACTTGGTAGATGACTTCTTGCGGATCGCCAAGAATTCAGCACGTTTGGGGCAGGTACGATTGCTGCATTCATGGTTTGCGCCACAATTCTGCGCACTTCAGTACCGCACCTTCTTCCATCGGGGCACAATCGTTGGTACTGTGGGCTCCGGCACACTTCGCCACATCGCGGCTTACATGGCAGTTAGCGAGTTCCATGGCCGAACGCAAGGCAGTTGCCACATTGCGTCACGTCGTGCTGTCTCGGACGATACCGGTCCCACTCGACGATGACGTCGAAAGGGCCCGTGTTTTCATCAGCTCCGCCATCGTGACGGATCCTCTTCACAAGGTGGACCAGATAGAGTTGGTCGCGGTAGTTTCCACGTTGTCGGCGCCTGATGGGAAGCACCTTTTGAGGTTTCAGTGCCACCGCTTGCAGCTCGGCGAAGATTGACTCCGGTGTGAGTTCTGGAAGGCCACGCAGAATCACCTTCATTGGCTTGCTTCCGGGCGCGTCGTGAGTGTAGAACTCATGTTTCGTCGCGACTAGGTGAGCGCCGACAGCACGGTAGTCAGCCTCCGTCGAGCACATCACCTTAATTCCATTACTGCACAGTTTGTACAGCGGATGGATTTTGATAGCTGCAAGCTCGGTCCTGAGTGCAGCAATGTCCTTTGACGTCGTGAAGAGCGGGGAACCTTTACCTTCTTCGGCACCTCCTGGATCGGGAAGCACGGCGAATTGATTGCTCGCCAGTAGACGAGCGCCGCGATCCACTGGATCGGCGTCATCGCGGCGCAGCCGCTGGAGCTGCCCGGTTGCGGTAATGCTCCGGGAGCGGATGTCACCGTTGGTCGATTTTTTCGACCCATTGCTACCAGCAATAGGTCGAGCGGGAAATGTATCCGAACTTTGAAGCACTTCTTTCTGCTTTGCCACCACCAAAAGATGAGCAAGCGCAGGCGATAGGTTGTGAACCGAACACGCAATCGCGAGAAAGCGGGCGAGGGGAAAAACGGGAGAAAAACTTTACTGCGAGGGTGCGAAAAACACGACCGATCGTGTCGCTTGGTAAAACTGGAATGGGCTTTCTTTCGATGATCTGATTGTTGTCTTATAGTACCAAGATGTTTGTAGATGCCGGAACGGGTGAAACGGCGTCCACGAAGTGCCGCACGACGTCCGTTTTCGATCGCGACGGGGTGTCGTTCCTTGAACGCGCACACATCTAAACGGAATTGCTTCTTGCTTCACTGTTTTCGCCATCACGGTCAGAGGTTCGACTGATATAGCTGTCAAATTTTGTCCTGCTGACTCGCGGGTTACTATGATTGATGCTGCATGGGTAGTGTCGTCAGTGCGGGTGAAGGTAAACCCATGAAAAATCGGCCATTTTTGTCCATTTTTTTTAATGCAAACGTTATATCCTTGATGACAGAGTACAGCGTTGTTGCACGCAGGGGCACAATTCTGATTTTTAAATCAAATTTTCTTTGATATGAAGTCAAAATACTAGTGAAGGCATAAGATCTATAATAGGTAATATGCTTCGTTATTTATGGATCACCCCAAACTATCTTGCTGTTGACGTCTAGTTTTGGGCTTTGTTTGGAAAATTAAAATAGATTCTTTATCGCCTGTTTGTCAAATAGATAATATTACAGTTCTCAGCATACTTTTTGATTCTTCTACTAAACACTGGTATCACAAAAGTTCAACTCAGTGGACGCAGTAATTCTACGCCCTACAAAAACAAATTAGGAATTTCCCAGGTACCCTTTGGCACCAAAAGGTGAATATTTCAGGATTACTAGTTCATAAGATACTCTTCCAAAAACAATTAATTTGAGACCCGCCAGAACCCGTTTATATTTTTTAGTTTGTTGGACATTACGTGTTCAGCAAAAATGTGTATTTTATTAATTCCTACAGTTTCCAAGAACATATTGAAATCTCAAATTTTAACAAAGTACTAATTATCTCAAAAACAGTTTCAAGGTAGTGCTGAAAGAAAATCAATTATTAAACTTAATGTCTTCAGCAACTTTTCTAAAAATTACCTGTTCTACAACTTTGTCCAACCCATTATCTTGAAGCTGGGAAAAGTTAGAATTTGAAAGTGTAGTTAAGCCCTTATGAAAGGTTAGGAATAATATTTTGAACAACTCTTCTAAAGACACCTAGTCGATAAAATGATGACAAAAGGGTGAAAATGTTTTTGACCGTCTTTTTTCAGAATTGTGCCACTGTGCAGTGGTAGTTGATTCCACCTGGTAGAAGTCGAATAAAGTCGTGTTGAATCGGACGCAAAATGAAAACTGCTCCTTTCTAGAAAATGTCTCGTTGCAAGTCGCAAAATGTCTATTCGCAAGTAGTTTACGAAGAAGAATATGACAACTTTGCCCATCAGCGTTTTATGGTATAAACGAAACCTTGCAAGTGTGTGCAGATGATTGGCAGCATACAGATTACAAATTTATCGCTGTGTACTTAGTGGTTCCACAGTAAAAGCAATCGTCTACAAGTTTTCAATATGTGTGAGACAATACCACAGAATGCCGTAACGCTATTGGTCACTGTTGGGGGCAAAAAGCGTCCAAGCTGTCGTCTGTACAGTAAATTAATAGAATAAATCTCTTGTGAACTAAAAAATAAAATATTCAAATGAAGAAAAAAAAAATAGTTTTGATTAGTGCGCAAAATTTCCCCTCGATTAATTCCAAGCCAAAGGAGGCGTAAACAACGAAATTGTTTGCAATCTTTCATGCGCCATACAACAATGTTTGCAAACTTTCATACAACAGACTAGATTCAGGCGTTTTCTGGCTTAAATTTAGATTCTCATTAATTTCTGTCAAATCTAGCATTCCATTTAAGTTCATTAGATAACGCAGAAAATAAAATGTTTCTTTTTATCTGTGTACATGTTGCAACTCTTTGCAAAACTCGATTTTTCAACGCTCATCGCAATAATTAACAAACAGCATGAAAAGCAATCCCACTGCATTATGTTTTTATTTTCTCAACGTCTGTTCAGAACAAAATACGATTATTCTTATGCTCTATAGTACGCATTTATTTCAAATTAATCACACCTTTCATCACGAACGATTGAACTACGAATGATAATACTTGGCCATTAATCCCCAACAAAATCTCCGACGCGTGATTTTTGTGGGGCTGCAAAGGTTAACATAAACGGGAAAAGCTCCACACTAAATTATTTCTTTCTTTTGAGGTTTCAGTTCATCGAAAAGTATAATCTGAACCATTTAATTGAAGTGCGTAATCGCAAAACTAAGTGATTCTCAAAACATATTTATTCTGTGTGATTCTCCGATTTTTCCAAAGTTGAATTCCCACAACAACAATCAAGCCAGTCAACATTCTATATCACCAATATCACCAATATCTACCAAACCGATGATTCCTTCCCATTACTCATCAGACAATCGGCTATTCCCAAAGCCGATGACGATGCCATCACTCGAAACCACAGGAACAACAACAGAAACAACAACGGCCCCAGATTGCTAATAAATAGCAAATCCGTTGTCCTCGTTCCCAGTCAATTTCTGCAGTAGACAAGTCCTGTTTCTATTCAAGTTCCCCCTCCCTCCGCCATCGCTAGCCCCGTGTCACCTCGGACCTCGGAGCCTGTGAGAACCCGAGCGGGGTTTGTGTGGTTTTCAGACATATAGAAAGCCACCACAAAGCTTGTCTTCGGTTGCTGCAAATACGAAAATGAAAGCTCACAGGCACACACATGCTCACTTTGCAAGATGCCCACCACCCAACCGACCGACCGGCCAAAGGAAGGCAATGATTCGTAAAATTACTTTGACTTTTCAACTGTGCTGTGCTGCCGTAGGTTCCCTTGCTTGCTTGTGCACCCATTTGTGTATCCGGGTGATAGTTTTATGAGCTGTTGCTGCTGACGCTTTGGGCTTCTGGTTGGTAAGCTTCTGATGTTATCGTCAGATAACCACGTGTGGACCAGGTTCGTTTATGACAGAACCCATCCGGCATGTAGGTGGTAGTGCTATAAATATACATTGGCAAGGATGATGAAAATAAAATAACCGAACAGCATAACTTATGGCGGGGATTTGAGCGTGGAGGAGGGAGAGATGGCCCCTTGGGAGATCGGGGTCTCCTATAGATGGATGGAGCAAGCCACAGCCATCCGCCCGGATGATGGCTTAGCATCTGTCAATAAACATACCAAGGAGGACGAAGACAGCTCGTTTCTGCTATCTCCGGTTAAAGGTAGGACGTGGGAAACGCGGGGCTCCAACAACCGCCGCACTACTCGAGAGTTTCCTGTAGCTCAATTCGGCGCTGAGAATGTGGGTGGGTTGATATGAGTCCAACTAATCACATCAGTGCGCTTGTGTTGGAAGACGATGGACACCTGGAGAAAGGGGATGTCAAACAGTTATTAAAGGACCCGTACGTGATCAAGCAAGGAACGAAGCGAGGAAGGCTCCATCGGGTTGAGTGAAGCATATTGAAACCGACTGTTTGGAATAGGGAATTGCTTTAAACAAGATTATTGAGGTCGGTGAAAGGATGAAAGGACGGAAAAAAAGGGTGGAAGTTTATGTGAAGGTATTTGCTATGCAAGAGGATAGTAACGAAATTAACTGAGCTTTCGAAGCGTAAACGTTATTATGGGGTTATATTTTACAGGGTTTAAATAGTCGTGAATAATTAGATTCAGTGATGGTCGTGTTTTTTTTAACCTATTTTCATTGGTGTGTTTTTTACCAGGAATAACAAATTTAATTTGTAATATGAGTTATAGCCGAAAGACGGAATACGGGTATTGCCATGAGAGATTTTCACGAATTTAACAGTTTCAATTTATCCGTATATAAATTGTATTAAAAATAAAATGAAACATTAATGGTCGAACTTCTCGTCGAACATTTACTAGAGTTAAAAAGTTATTTGTGGTTTCCTTCCTTCTCTTTATGAAGGATTATTTCGAATTTGCATTATTTTCTTTGAGACTTCTACTATTTCTAGCATTGAAAGAATTAAGATGTACTTCTTCAAACTATTTTGGGCGGTTGATCGATTTCTATTTATGAGTAGCATTTTTGCGAGCTGCCAGCATAGCTGTACAGATTTGAGAGCAAGTAATGGCGCTATAACCATAATCCATATGGGGCTAGGGCCATACTTAATAATTAGATCTCAGCCATTTGAAGATAAATGAAGCATCACTTAACCTTTTTAGACTAGATGCTCCCAACGACCATTTTTAAAGACATTTTTGTTCTGTACACTAAACAGGACATTCTCTTTGACTATTCATTTCCGTTTTCCTTTGATATCTACTGAAGGCTACGTGGGTTTCCCGTGTCTTTATATGACATTGGAGAATTTACTGTTTATAAAGCTTAAACATTAACAGCATAGTTTTTTTCTTTGAATATTTTTGAATATATTATCTCGTAATTGTGAAATACACTGGGGCCAATTATAGAAATGTATGTATCGACCATCACTTTGCTCGACAGATCAATTTTGCTATTACATATGTCGAGATCTACAAAATTTTGTCGAGTTGGTCGACTCAATCCACCGGTGGGAAACTACTGACTGATCTGTTACATTTTGTTGAGTAAGAGTTTGTTTTGATATGCGTTTTGCATGGGTTAGTGATTATTTATTTAACACAAGCTGATTCCGGTGCGAGCGTTGCTACGCCTGCAACTAAATTTATGAACATTACATAGAATTGACGCTTTTATTTATTTTATTTTTTTGAACGAGGTTTTTTTGACTAAGAAGGGGTTCAAACTTCTATCAGAACCTTATTCTGACCCAGACAATACAAAGTTTGTGGCTTAGTTACCTGGATACTTCTCAGGTTTGGTTGAAACTTGTGTTAGAAATTTTGGTTCTGTTTGCTTGATTAGTTCTCAAGTTATGTAGAAATTTGTGTTTCATTTGCATGGGAGCCCTCCTCCCTTCCAGAAGCAGGAAGCGGTCTGAAAAAATCATAAGAACCTTCCTCAATATCAAAAATCCCTGCATAGACGTAAATTCCTATTAATATATATAAAAATCCTGCGTCCAATAATCCCAACATGCCAAATGTGGTTTCATTTACTTAAATAGTTCTCGAGTTATGCAGAAATTTACATTTCATTTGTATGGGAGCCCCCCCCCCCCCTTTTTTCAGAGGGCAGAGGGGTCTCAAACCACCATAGAAGTATGTCTCTCCTTCAAAAACCTTCATCTGTCAAATTTGGTTCCATTAACTTAATTTGTTCTTGAGTTATGCAGAAATCTGTGTATCATTTTTATGGGAGCCCCCTCCTCATTCAGAGGGCAAAGGGGTTCTTAAACCACCATAGGAATATGTCTCTCCTTCAAAAAAGTCGACATGCAGAATTTGATTCCATTTGTATTATTAGTTCTCGAGTTATGCAGAAATTTGTGTTTCATTTGTATGGGAGATCACCCCCCCCCCCCCTCCTCCTTTCAGAAGGCGAAAGAATCTCAAATCATCATAAAAACATTTTTCTTCTTCAAAAACCTCCATATGCCAAATTCGGTTCCATTTTCTTGATTCGTTCTCGAGTTATGCATAAAATTGTGTTTCATTTATACGAGACCCCCCCCCCCCTCTCCCCCTTCGGAAAAAGGAGGGGTCTCAAATCAGCACTGAAACAGTATTTATCTTCAAAAACCTCCATATGCCAAATTAGGTTCCATTTGCTTGTTTAGTTCTCGAGTTATACAGAATAGTGTATTTCATTTGTATGGGAGCCCCCCCTTTTAGGACGGGGAGGGATCTGAAACCATCATAGACACTTTTCTTGCCTTTGAAACCTCACATACGATAAATTTGTTTTTTTTTCGCTTGATTAGTTTGGTGATTAGTCGAATTATGTAGAAATGAGTTTTTCATTTGTATCGGAGCGCCCCTCTCCAGAGAAGGTAGGGGTCTTCAACTATTATAAGTACCTTTCCCGGCCTCAAAAACCTCTGCATACAAAATTTCACAATTTGATCGGTTCAGTAGTTTTCGTGTCTATTAGGATCAGACAGACAGACAGACAGAAATCCATTTTTCAGGAGCATAAAAAGCATTTCTTAGTAGTTCAAGCAGAAATATCCCAGAAAACTCAGAACCAAAAAACCTCGAATTTCAAAATCAACCATCAAGAAAATTTGAAAGGAGAGTTCCCAGATCTTCAGAGAGATACTGCCAAGATGTTCGGGAGAGAACTGCCCCAAAAATCTGAAGAGAACTTCTTAGAGCTCCGGGAAGAAGTTTGGGGAAGAGGATTCCTCAGAAGTTTGGAACTAACTAGAGGTTCTCGAACTTTTCCCAGAATTTCAAGATTCCATCCCAGAAGCTCATGAAAAAACTTCCTACCTATAATTTCTCAAAATCTCACTTCCTCAACTTCCTCAAAGCTCAAGACGATACGTCCGGGAAGATTAGAAGAGAACTGCTCTGAAGTTCCGAAATGGACTTCCCAAAACTTCCGGAAGAAATTTCCCAAAAGTTTAGATGCAACTTCCCAGAAGTGCTAGAGAGCTTTCCCAAAGAATAGAAGAGAACATTTCAAAATTTCAGAAGAGGCTTTCTCAAAATTCGGGGAAAAAACCTCTCCAAAGAACAGAAAAAAAATGTCCAGAAGCATGGAAGGTACTTCCAAGAACTTTGAGCAGGATTTTCTCAAAGATTCAGGAGTAAACTTCCCCGAAGTTCAGAATAAAATTTCCCAAAAGTTCAGGACTTCTCAGACGTCCAGGAAGAAACTTTCAACAAATTTAAGGGAGCTTTCCTAGAAATTCTGGAAATGACATTCCCAAAGTTTCGATAAAAGTTTCCTCGGAGTTCAGGAAAACACTCATTAGCGGTTTAGAAAGAATAAGCTCAGGAAATAACTTCACCGAAAAGCATGAAGAAACATACTGGAGCACTACCTATAAGTTCAAGAAGGAATTTCTCAAAAATTTAAGAAAAAAAATTTCTCTAAAGTTCAGAAGAGGACTTCCCAGAAGTTCCGCAGGAAACTTTCCAAAAGTTTAGTTGGAACTACACAGAAATGCTAGAGAGCTTTCCTGAAGTTCAGAATCGAACACTCCGGAATCCCAGAATGAGGCTCTCTTGAAGTTCAGTAATTCCCAGAAGTTCAGGTAGATACTTCTCAGTAACACAGAAAGAAACTTTCCAAAAGTAAAGGGGTACTTCCTAGTTGTTCACGCATGAATTTCTCAGAAAGCCAGGTACAAACTTCTCCAAAGTTCAGGAGAAAACTTCATTGAAGTTCAGAAGAGGACTTCTCAAAAGCTCCGAAAGAAACATTTAGATTGAATTTTCAAGAAATTCCAAAAAATAATTATCCTTTGTTTTGGATTAATCTTCCTCGTCTTTCACGACTTATCAGAAGTTTAGTAAGTAACTAAGCTCAGGAAAAAAAAAACATACCAAATGTTTCTGGAAGGTAAAGTAGGGTTGTAAGATGGGAATTTTCAAGAAAATCAGGGGTGACTGCCAAGAATTTCGCCTGCCTAAATGTCAGAAGGAAATCGCAAAAAATCCCAAAGTTTAGGCAAAAAGCTCTGCAGACGATCAAGTAAGAGCTCTCTTGGTTTCCATCTTATCTCGTTTGAGAGATTTTATGGGTGAAAAAACTTCCCTGAAGTTTAGCAGAAAAGTCTCAATAAATTTCAAGTACCTTATCAATTTATCAAAGTAGTATTCAATAATTCTTCGAAAGTTCAGAGAATATTCTAAAAATTATAAAATAAAATTGCAAACAAAACTTGCTTTGTTCCTAGCTTTATAACCATTTGAATGCTTCGGTGAAGCAACCTAAGAATGTTAAATGTTCAAAAAAATAATGCTGCCAATAGCTTCAGTATTGTTACACACACATTAGCTGGTGATAACTAGATAATAACTCTTCTTAATCAATTTTGTAAAAAGATCGTTATTGGAAAAGTCGAAAAAAAGTAAGTGTATTGGAAAGAAAGTCGAATGTAGGAGAAAAACTTATATCTGAAGAAGCAAGGCTGTAGTCAAATTGGTTCGAATCTGAATAATTGCATTTGAAAATTTTGGTGAGATCATTCCTTTTATCAATTTTTCACGTAAATACGTAGTGAAAACGCACAAAATACAACTAAACAAAACAAAGCATAATCAAACGATGTTTTCAAACAAAACCATGGCACAACTAGACAATAGTATGATATGAAACGACAACAAATTGATTTAACATAACTTTACAATATTGAGTTTGAAGGTTTGGTCACTATACAGCGCGCAGCTAGTAATCTACAAATGAAATACCAAGTTACTTATTATCATTTTTTCCTCTAAATAAACAAGGTGGGCGCTACCACTTCTGAATTCACTGCACCAACCTAATGCTTAGGCCTTGATCTTTTATCCGGAACAGCTACAACGCCAACGCACTTTGAGGTCCAACACACTTTAAGATAAACAAATTATCTAGGCTTCAATCAATTCAAGCTAAACTTTAGTTCGAGCCAGCTCGTGGAAAACGGTAATGATCACGACCATCGTCTTAGTGACATGTTGCAGTTCCGCCTGTTCTTTTGATAGCTGCACATATGGCAAGACTTGTTGAGTTCACATACCGCGCCGGAGGTTTTGCCGGATTTACCATCATCTTCAACGTAACATTGGCCACCTGTCCAGTTTAACTTCCACAAGCCATCTCCAAAAATCAATCTTCGGATTACCAACTTGTAGTCTGTACGATAGCCTGACAAAACCTCTCATCACTCCATCTGACTTCGTTACTAGTTGTTCCTGCTTGACTCGTTGACGATCACCAGCAAGTCACTTGCGGCTATTTTTCTTCAGATCCCTGAAACACAAGTAAACTGTGATCCAACTTCATCACTTTTCCCTCGATGAAACTTGAACTCTTACGGTTAGGACATGAGAACTAACGCTTGCCTTAACATTAAAAAAAGCAGTAAAAGTTCCATCTCTCGTATTCTGAACAGAAAAGACGTAAATGCAAAATTACTAACCCGATTGAAAAGCAGAGGGTGCCTAAAATCGAAAAATTTACACATATTATGAGATTCAATTGCTAGACATCGCTGGGTAATCTCTCATATTACTGGTTATATTATTGAGAGGGTGAAGTTTTGAAAAAGAGAAATTAGTAAATATTAATGGAAAGCTCTCACCAATACCCTGGCTCTTAATCTAAGTAGCTTAGAAAGACTTCTCTCTTTTCTCTCTCTTTCTCTCTCTTTCTCTTGTGAAAATGAGAAATTAGTAAATATTAATGGAAAGCTGACATACACGGAAAAAATCCGTGCCCAGATCCATGAACTGCACTCATGAATTCGAGAACACGCAAAAATACACCGTGAACTGAATCACGTAATAGGGAACTAGTTCACGTTTTTGGGTTAGAATCATGAAAACGTGAACTAGTTCACGATCCATTGTCATTTTCGTGAACGCTTTTGTTTCTGTGTACCCTGGCTCTAAGTCTAGCTCTAAAGTAGCTTCTTCTAGGAGGTCATTGGGTCTCTGAACGTTGACCTGACATGGTGACCTGTTTGCTGAACCATTTAGATTCGATCCTCTTTGTTTCAGGCACTTAGCTGTCACACTCGACTCGAGTATTCCCAGACGATGGATGTTCCCTACACCGTCCAAAAGTTTCCTCTCTTGTATGCCGAACGTTACTCAGGAGCTTTGCCCGGGTTTTGCTTATCGGGGAAGCTACCTTTATCGATGCATTTCTGGAATGTTGTCCCTAAAATTTCAGGGTTCCCCTGTATCGCTATTTTCAGAGCCAAGGATATGGATTCTGGTCCTGGTGCATTCTTTACTTACATGGCTTTCGTCATCTTGATCAACTCCTCGTTGGTTACTCTCGCTTATTCAACGTTATCAACCTCCTCCCCGTACGGTGAAAGTGGCCAGGTCATTGGTTCGGGAACAGTCCTTCGATCAAGGCCTTCACCTTCTCCAGGCGCTGTGAGTCTTTCATCTTTACTATGTACATAGATTTCCGGACCTCTATTTCGATGCCGTTGCAAGTTCGTCGCCTGAAACGGAGGCAACACGTTACTCGGCAATCGTTGTATTCCTCCAGTAAGCTGGACGGTGACCGTTTATCGGTTCTCCATTCCTTGGCATAGTTGCATCTCACGACCTTGTTAGTGCTGCTGTCAACTTGTCCGCACTGAGGTTCGAAGTGGATCACATCGAAGTGCTTCCACGAAATCGTCCTTGATGGACTTCAGGCCCTCCACGCGATAGGTGCTGACGGTAACTTCGTTGGCTAGGTCAACATTCAGCTTTGCTAGGGCTTCTAGTTAACTGCGTTCCCTTGGGTTGGTGAGATGGCTGCTCCACTCGACCGACAAGTATTGAAGGTACCGGTGATGACAACTGGCCTTCGATTCTCTTCCGTGAGTTTGTCCAGCATCGTTCATTTTGGAGGTGCGTAACAGTTAGAGGCGTAGAGTATGTTGATTTTGGGCACCTTGTTGAAGAGGGTATCTGTTACTGTTGGTTTAAACCGGGTTAATTATAGATGTCGAGTCGAGCGTAATTACGCATTACAGAAGCCAACTGAAACTGATTTAATCGGCAACGGATTGTAGAGCTGAAGAGTTGTTATTTTATATTACATTATGCTGTAACTCAGGACTTTCATCCATTTGATTTTTGACTGTCGAGAAATAATTTTTTACACTTTTCATTCTTGTGAATAACTCTAATGTTTTTGTTATTCAGAAAATCTCATTGGGACGCCTTTCCAAAGTTGCGATTTGAAGTGTTTTTCAGGTAAGCTATTGATTCATACGTGGGCAAGTGTCGATATCTATTTCAAAGATGATTAGGAAGAGGGATGACGATACTGAAGCTATTGACAGCATTAATTTTGAAAACATTTAACATTCAAGAGTTGCTGTATAGATATGCAGCGATCGGTCTCGCTTCAACGAATTTATCTCGAAGTTCTCTGACCTTCTGGTCAAGTATTCAATCTTTTTCCTTAGCTTCTAGTGCCTACTCTTAGTGAGGATGTTTTCATAGTCAAAGATTTTGACGTAGGACAACGTCTTTGTTTTCTATACTGAGGTACAATTTAAAAAATGGGACCGTCACGAAAAGTGGTCAGGTTTTGAGCGTTAATATTTCAGTAATTTCTCAAAAAATGTTCAAACTTTGTGCACGAATGAATTGAGAATATTTGTATGTACCAATTTTTATACAAAACAATGTTGATTTTTAACCAAAAACTATTGAAATGTTCATAAATGTTAAGCCTTGTCTTAAAAATAATATTAACCCCGTCAGTCCTAAGGGGTCATACATGACACTGAAAGGGAAATGGCTGTATCAAATTACAGACTTAATAAAAGTGTACACTGTCTTTGAAAAATTTGCTATACAGTCTTTTATCTGAAAAATTTATAAAAAAAAAACATATAAGTTTAAGGCCTAATCGACGGCCTAGAACATACTGAATATGAAAGAGTTCAGGAAGAAAAAAATAACGACTTATTAATAGTGTAAAGCGGTGTTTTAGAATATGCATACGTATTGTTACATTCTTGTCAATAAACGTTAAATATTTTTGTCCAAGGTTAGTCAAAACGTATATAAGTTCAGAACCTCAGATCTACACTTGAAACAGGTAGGTTTATAACCTATGAAAGGTGACGATTTGTATTCAAACATATTGAAAGAACCTTTTGGAAGGTCAACAGTCATTATTTGACAATTTTGTGATGTTCTAGGTCATCCAAACTGTCCTTGAGTTCAGAACTTACGATCTACGGCAGTAACCATAGCTTGTTTGGTCTTGACAAATTTACGTCACGTTTTCAACCATATTCAGTAGATATTTTCGAACGAAAACAAAAACATCATGCCATAAACTGGGATGATCTTGGAAATCCAAACTGTCTTGAGTTCAGAATATAAGATCTACAGTTTTAACAGTATGTGTTTTTAAGAATACAAAGGGACCATATTTATTTAAGAATATTAAATGAATAGTGTGAAAGGTCAACGGACTTGATGCGATAATCTTGGGATATTCAAGGTCGAAGCACAAGATCTACAATTGAAACAGTTGTTTTTTTGGGCTATATAAGGCATTCAATTATTTTCAATGAATCTTTTGGGAGGTCAACAAACATTATTTTATAACTTTGCGATCCTCTAGGTAATCCAAACTGTCATGGAGTTTAGAACTTGACATTTAAAGTAAAAACAGTCGCTTTTAAGGCAATGAAAAGTAGCGTTATGTATTCAAGCATATTTAGTGATTATTTTCTAACACAAAAAACTCACGAAGATAATCTTGGTATGGCTTGGGTCACTGTCCTGGCGTTCAGAACCTAAGATTTACAGCTGAAACAGAATTTTCAGGCAATACAAAGTAACACAAACATATTCAAACATAATCAACTAATATTTCTAAGGGTCGACAAACATTAAAACGCAATATGAAACGTTCTAGTTCATCCAAACTATCCTTGAGATCAAAACAAAGGACCAACAGTTGTAAAAATAAGCTTTCTGGGCTATGCAAAGCTACGCTGTGTATTGATACATATTTATTGAATATCTTGGAAGAACAACAGACATTATGAGATAATCGTTGGATGTTCTAGGTTATCCAAACTATCCTGGAATTCAAAACATAAAATCTACAGCTGTAACTGTAGCTTTCTGGACCAAACAAAGTAACAATACACTCAGTAGCAAAAAAAAGCCGAGCAAAATTTTGTTAGCAAAAAACTCCATGTTCAACCTCCTGTAACTTTGTCAATTATCCATATTCTTAGCTGAAAATTTCACAACATTATAAAAAATGTATAGACCTTATGTGGTCAAAATTTCATGTTGATAGAATTTATAGATTTGAAGTTACCATAACATATGTGAAGAAAGTCATTTTTGGACATAGCAATTTCAAAAATCCCTATTTCTTTGAAAAGTTTAGGTAGCATATTACAAATTTCTCCATAGCTTATAAAAGTATTTAAAATAATGTGGACAAAATTTGAACTGTTTTCATCAAGTGGTTTGGACTACAGCTGGCGTCAAAGTTGACGCACCAACATGAGCATTTCCCTTTTTCACCCGATACTGACCTTGCTGAAACATCGGTGCAAAAAAAAAGCCGAGGTGAATTTTATTAATAATACTGTATAACACTGTATACGTAGTTTTCACAAACCAATTCATACTGAATGCCATATTTGCAAAGTTCTTTGTGAGTTGCACTAGTTATTTGGGATATTTCACGCGTAACAAATCATGTGTATTAATAAGATGAATTTACCTCGGCTTCTTTTTTGCACCGATATTTCAGCAAGGTCAGTATCGGGTGAAAAAGGGAAATGCTCATGTTGGTGCGTCAACTTTGACGCCAGCTGTAGTCCAAACCACTTGATAAAAATAGTTCAAATTTTGTCCACATTATTTTTTGTACTTTTGTAAGCTATGGGAAAATTTGTAATATGCTACCTAAATTTTTCACAGAAATACGGATTTTTGAAATTGCTATGTCCAAAAATGACTTTTTTCACATATTTTATGATAACTCCAAATTCATAAATTTGATCAACATGAAATTTTGATCACATAAGTTCTATACATTTTGTATAATGTTGTAAAATTTTCAGCCAAAAATATAGATAATTGACAAATTTACAGGAGGTTGAACAACTGGGTTTTTGGAAGCAAAATTTTCCTCGGCTTTTTTTTTGCTACTGAGTGTATGTATTAGACCAAATGAAGTGAATCTTCTGGAAGGTAAACAGATATAATGAGATATCTTGGGATGTTCTAGGTCACCAAAATCTACCCTTGAGTTAGGATCAGAAGTTAGGATCTACAGTCGTAACATTTGCTTTTTAACCTTTGAAAGGTGACAATATGCCTTTAAACACATTCAGTGAATCTTTTGTAAGGTCACCAGTCATTATCAGATTATCTTGGGATGTTCAAGTTCATAGAAGCTGACCATATCAGTTCAAAATTTAAGATTTACAGTAAAAAATGTAGTCTTTTAGGCTATACAAAACTACGACAAATATTCAAACATGTTCAATGAATATTCTGAAATGTCCACAGATATCATAGGAAAACCTGGTTAGTTTCAGGTCATTCAAAACTTAAGGTCTAAAGTTGTAACAGTAGCTTTATGGGCTATTCAAAGTTACGGTAGTTTGTTTGGCACAGAATAGCCCAAGATTATCTCATAATGTATATTGGTCCTCCAGGACATTCATTGAGTATGTTTGAATACATACCATTACATTGTAAAGCGGATAAAGCTTCTGTTACAACTGTAGATTTTAAGTTATGAACTTCAGGGCAGTTTGAACGACCTACCACGTCTCAAAAAATTATGTCTTACTTCTTTTTCAATCGTTTCTATGTTATTTAGCAACACATTACTCAGAATGCACCAAATTGCTTGTATAATAACACTTGGAAATAAATTAGGTAATTACAATCCAAATTGCTTACATTTAGCTGCGTAGTCCTACCTCATCATTTTGAACATCCCAATGAGGCTGTACCTTGGTGTGTTTTAATTAAAAGTGTCAAAAAGGGGGCTTTCGCATAAACTCAGGTATGGTCCAATAATTCCAATAACTGACATTTTGATAGATAGGGGCTTGGTGAATGATTCCTTGAAATTTAGTTCAGATCTGAGAAGGTCAATTGCAAGTCTTCACATTTTCTCAACCGCTTCGGATAGTTCTATTATTGTGAACTCTACTTCCATTTTCAATCCACTTCCAAGTTTCCTGGAAACGGTGTTATTGTTTCCTCTCCGGAATACTTCGTTGGGATCACTCTGGGCGTATTCTGATAAGGGAACGTTCATTAATTACGTCACGCAAAAATTGACTTTTTATGACCCCCCCTCCCCCCCTTGTCACGTTTTTTGTATGGACCTTCAAATTTTTTTGTATGGATCGTCACGTTTTCTCAAATCCCCCCTCCCCTCCTACTGCGTGACATAATTAATGAACCTTCCAAGCCCCAACAAAGAACAACACAATTCGCATCGTGCTCTTTTCCTCTTTCTTCCACGAGGCTGCGTCCTGCCCACATTGTGGTCCCAATTCATGCTCTCTCTCAACCCCCGAAAGAACGTCTGGGTATGTCACGGCACGACGTCACCCTCGGTGTCTGTGCCTGTAGCCATACATATGACCCCATTTCTGTGATGGATCAGCTACCCCAAATGGAGAAAAATGTCTGCATGTGTGTGTGTGTGTGTGTGTGTGTGTGTGTGTGTGTGTGTGTGTGTGTGTGTGTGTGTGTGTGTGTATGTGTGTGTGTGTGTGTGTGTGTGTGTGCGTAGAGCACCAACCGTCACCACTCTGTGACACTCGCACTCCATATGTCCTGTTTTCCCGTCAGAGCGCCCGCCCACCCGGGGCCTGTCCTCGTCCGTTCAGAATGTGTGTTTAGCTGTCATTTATCTGCCGTCGTCGTGTGGAAGAATGTTATCTCTCTGTCTCGAGGTGTCTGCCTGCATCCGGAATGGTCATTTCATTGGACCGTCCCGTCGTCCTCTTTTGGCTTCGAACGACCACCATCGGTGTTTGTGAGTGTTACACAACGGTTGGCATATTTACCTTCCCAGTCAGTCGGTCGGTCGGTGAGCTGTTACTTCTCGTGGTAATTAGACTGTGATAGCGCCCTGGGAAAACCATGCGTCCCCATCGTCGGCGCCCTGCTCAGTGGAGACCCATTTGCAACTTTTCTGAACGGCAAACAGCATAATACACAGCAATTGTGTCTACAATATCCACACGTTCCGTAGCCCTCCGAGGCCGCCAGGTACTTCCCCGAGACGAGAGTAGGTATTGTTACTTGTCCTGCTTGCACCGGATTTGGAACGATTCACGACCCTGCAGCGCAGCGGCAACATCCATTGTTATTGACGGGCGAAACGAGCAATGCGAGAAGTAAACTCATCTCCCCGGAGAGATGGAATAATGTGATTCTGCTTGCTCGGTGAAGGAGAAAGTGCACCAAGTAAGCAAGCAAGCAAAAGAAGGAAATGTGCGCTAAAAATAGGAAAGTGGCTCTTCAGAAATAAAGCCCTTTATGCGGGGTTTTGTCCCTGCCTTTCCCAGAATACGAGGGGAGGAAAAAAATGGAATTGGTGCAGCTTTTGCCGGTTCTTGGGACGGAGGATGATGAGAATAGCACTCAAAGAACCCGAGGAAAACAACCGAGGAAAAAGGTTTGCTCAGTAATACGATTAAGCGTGAAAGCAATTGTTGGTGATGGCTTAAATTGTTGCGTGAATTGAGTTAGACGGCGAAGGCAATATGTGGCAAATTGCCATCGGCTTAGCACACCGTGCGAATGGTGCCCTAATGGCCATTAGTGTCTGAGTACAAGCTCTTCTTTTTGTTCGAAGAATATTTGGGGGGAATCAGCGAAATTTCCTTCCGAATTTGATCCTCTCGGCGAAGAACGCATTCAAAGATCACGGCAAGTCAGTTCGCTCTAGCAGAGTTTATAATCCTTAAGAAATTTAAAGGTAACGTAGCCAGGCTTAAGAAGATCTTACAGCTACTATTTTCCAACTGGATGCACATTGCTTGGTAAAAGGTTTTTCCTCTGAAACTATGTGGGCGTGAAAAATTTAGCCATGGAAACGACTTTTGTCAACTGCACTCCCCTTTTTGTTCTTGCCGTAGGGGTTGTGTCACTTGTATATGGGACGTTGGTTAAACAATACAAAACAGAATGCTTACTGGTTGAAAACAGATAGTAAGAAGGAAATACCTTTGAAAGCGAATATGTTTTTATGTGGGTTCTTTGCAATTTAGGGAAAATTGTGCTGTTTTATTGTTTTGGGTTGATTTGTAGAAGATTCCGTCCCACCTGAGTTTGTTGAAGATGTGATCTAATTGTTGAATTGTTGAAGATGTGAATCCAACACCATTGCTCGTTTTAACATGGGTGCTCATTTACCGCCTCCAACAGGATCTTTTAGAACTGGGGGAAAGATCAACCCATCTTACAGAGATGTTTTCGGTTATATGAAGCTGGGTGTTTTTCCCAAAGGATACCCAAATATAGAACTCCTAACTTTCCAATTGACTGCTACACAAAAAGCAATTTTAGTAAAAGTAGAAGGACAAAGAAAAGAGCCCAAATGCAATATTTGGTGACTGTGTATTCTATTCAGGCAATTTGGTGATTATCTATGAGAACCAAGAAACTGAAGACTGGCTAAAAGGCATAATCTCTTCAATCACTCTCTGGTTAGGGGCAGAACTTACGTCGGTTGATGAAAATGAAATCGCGCAATATTTAGCATGGAGAACAGTGTTGAAAACAACCATTTCGTGAGATTGGATAAATTTAGCGATAACTTGGTTCAACAACTGAATTTATGAATATAAAATTGTATGAAATTGTAGCTCTTGACAAATTCTACAACTTTGTCTTACAGTGCATTGCCCTAACTGGAATATGTAAAGTGTTATATTCATTGTTATTGCGATTTCGCTCTCAAGTCTTAGATTTTTCAGTTAGAGCAATACACTGTGAACCACATTTATAAAATAATCAAGCACAACAATTTCTTCATACGTGCTATTGTGAAAATCAAATTCTGTAACGAGTTGTTGGCAAATTTAGCGCATTGGGTCGAAAGGACTATTAACAGCACTGATGGAGAATACTACAGCTAAACGTCATACATCACAAACATATTGAACTAGCTTTCACTGTTGACGGAATCTCATCGAACTGCATTAAAAAGAACGAATACATTCTTGATTTTAAATTTGGAAGTGCAAACTAACTTTCACATCTTCTGAAAAAAAAAAACAACAAGGTACAGCCCTATTGGGTTGTTCGAAATGAAAATTTGTTGCTCAATAACATAGAAATGATTGAAAATAAATTGATATTTTTTTTAATGTGCTAGGTCGTTCAAACTGTTCTGAAATTCAGAATTTAAGATATACTGTTGGAACCAATATACATTATGAGATAAGCTTGGGATATTCTATGCCAAACAAACTAGCATAACTATAGTCCATAAAGCTACTGTTACAATTTTAGAACTTAAGTTTCGAATGACCTGAAACTAACCAGGTTTTCCTATGATAACTGTGGACGTTTCGGAATATTTATTGAACATGTTTGAATCTTTGTAATATCTTTGTAATTCCTACCTTGAGGTAGTTTAACTTCAACTACCAGGTCCCAGGGCTGGTCTGGTTCTTTACCAATTTGGAAAGAAGCACACTAGTGTTGCCAGATCAGTGATAATGCAGCCCAAAAATGCGTCTGAAAATCCTCCAGTATTTCCTATCGACAAACATTATTATACTGAGATAGTGATCGATGGTCAAGTACAGAATTTGCGAATAGTTGGAATGTTGCACTTGATCATATAAATGCAGTTGAAAAATCTGCATACTTTATTATCTCAACCTAGCGCACTTTTGGAAAGCATTATCACAAGGGGAGCCTGTTCCATTATTCATCTCATGATCCATTATTCATAATATTAGGAATTATAGGAGTTTGATGTGTGAATGAATTTGTTCCTTATGTTATTAAGTTACTTCCAACTTCCAAAATAAATAAATTAACATTTAAATAAAAAGTTAGAAATCCGATGGTTACGCGTCGATCTTTCGTTTTCAAATTGTGCGAATTGCTAAGAGATGAGATGAACATGGAAATGGTAACCCAAGATGCTATGCTTGTATCAAAGCTTTCTACCGTGAGGCGATTTTGTTTACTTCATTCTAGATACCAAGTTTTGAAGAAAAGTGGAGCTCTTACAGTGCACATCGGCAATTGACGATATACTACGTCATCAAGATGAAGTCCTGTTGAAGAATTTCAAATAAAATTCAAAACAAAGCCTGGAGAAACTGGATGAAAAATCCTGTCTGTTTCTAACGAAACATTACACGGATCGAATGAACTAGTCACAACAGACGCAACCTAAAAATAAAGATAAGTAATAAATGTATTACCCCTCTCAACCTATCAAAAGCTTTTAAGGTACGCATCGACAATGAGCGAATTACCTTGTCATCAAAAAGAAGTTTTGCTGAAGAACTCAAAACAAATTTCAAGACCAACCCCCCAAACAAGAAGCAAAATCTCATCTTGAAACGAGAGAACAAGTTCTGAATTATAGTAATATCAAGCAAAACAGGTATTTTGGAAGATATCGTTGACAGTTAATCACAAGGTAATAGATTATATCTAGGATTTTTTTTTTTCAAAAGGGCGAATCTAACAATGAGAGGCTCTCTCCTCTCTCGCTCTCTTTCATTTATTACAGCGCCATTATAATTTTTTTTGAGGGATTCTTTAGTACAGATATAAACACAACAGTGCTGGCTACCATACTCTACAAATAGTTGAATCTAAAACGTAACGCTGAATGGAATATGAATGAAAGAGAAAGTAATCAAAGAGAGTCTCTCAATTGCAGATTCGTCCAATGAAAAAAAAACTCTAGATATTTGACGTTTCGGAATATTTATTGAACATGTTTGAATCTTTGTAATAATTTAAATCTTTGTAAACATGTTTGAATCTTTGTAATAATCTTTGTAATGTTTGAATCTTTGTAATGTTTGAATCTTTGTAATGTTTGAATCTTTGTAATTTAATTTTGTTTGGTGCAGAAAGCTACAGTTAAAGCTGTAAATTTTATGTTTTGAATTCCAGGATAGTTTGAATAACCTAGAACATTACACGATTTTCTCATAATGTCTTTTGTTCGTCCAAGATATTCAATGAATATGTTTCAACACATAGCGTTGCTTTGCATAGCCCAGAAAGGTTTGTTTTTACAATTGTTGATCCTTTCTTTTGATTTCAAGGATAGTTTGGATGAACTATAACATTTCATATTGTCTTTTAATGTTTGTCGACCCTTAAAAGTATGAATTAAGTATGTTTGAATATCTTGTGTTACTTTTTATTGCCTAAAAAATACTGTTTCAGCTGTAAATCTTCATGTGTATTTTGTGTTCGAAACGACGTAATTTTGTATAGCTCAAAAAATCTACTGTTCTTACTGTAAATATCAAGTTCTTTACTCCAAGACAGTTTTGATTACCTAGACGATCACAAAGTTATAAAATAATGACTGTTGACCTTCCAAAAGATTCATTGCATATTGTCACCTAATATAGCCCAAAAACCAGCTGTTACAACTGTAGATCTTGTGTTTTTAGCTTACGGAGAGTTTGGATGACCTTGAATATACCAAGATTGTCGCATCATGTCTGTTGACTCTTCACACTATTCAATATATATTCTTAAACACATATGGTCTCTTTGTATTCTCCAAAAGCCTACTGTTAAAACTGTTGATCTTATGTTCTGAACTCAAGGACAGTTTAGATTTCTTAGATCATCCCAGTTTATCTCATGATGTTTTTATTCTCGTTCGAAAATATTCACTGAAGACTGTGCGGGTGAAATCGCACTCGAAAGCGCCTGAAAAGTGTTCTCCAGGCTAGCATAATTTGCGTACGTTGTGGAAGTGATATTTTCCGTCGCTAAAAAGTTTGGAAAAGTGGTGAAAAATTAGTGTTTTGCTTGGCTCTCAGCCTCCATTGGCAGTGAAGAAAAGTTGTCTTGCTGAATTTTTTTTTCGCTCAACCTCTCCCTCTCGCGTTGAGGTGATAGCGCTCTCTCTACGTCTGTCGGTTTCGTTTGCACTTTTTGGGAGAAGCGCAGTGGTGTTGGTGTGAGATTGGTGGATTGGATTTTTGTTTTTATTCGCCCACCCTGGATACGATTCATCAAAACGTAAAGATATAGAGGTACGTGGTTGTGTGTGTGTTGGCAGTTGTTTGCATCGCATCAGCGGCAACAACAACACAACGGTATTATGTAGCGCGACGTCGGCGGCAGTAGCACCTCGTCGCGCGTCACGTTGTTCTGCGTCGCGGATTACTAGTGTGCGTGTGCAATTGGTTCCGGTAAGCTGAAAATAGAAGTGTATTGCGTGTCGTGGGATCGCGCCGTGCTCGCGATTCATTTTAAAAAAAATGGCATACAATCAATTGTGCTGTTGTGTGTTGGTGATTCTCCCTCAAGCGAGCTCAGGTCCAAAGTGTCGTCGTTCGCGGGTATTGTGGGGGAAGATATGCCAGTATCTAGAACTAGATTTTAGAGAAAAATACCACAACCGTGCCAAAGTGAATTTTGATGCGGTGTTCAGGATTAGTTTGTAAATTATTCAGTGCAAGAAGAGTGTATTAGACACACATATCATGTTACTACCGGAAGGATTCCGACACGTCGGCGACGGACGGGTTGATGTGGACGAGTGCCGACGGCAGCAGCTGCGGTCCAGCAACACTTGGCCATCTAGGATATCGAGGAGAGCTGGTTTGCAAAGCAACAAATAATTTATTTGTACCATATTTTGAAGACAATATCTAATATCCTGTTTTATTTTATGTTGTCTATTTCGTTTTTCGTTATGCTTGTCTCTTTTCAGTAACATTGAAGCGGACCATTGCTATTGGCGAAAAGTGCTACATATTTTCAGCGTATCGTTAACCAAAACGAACCCTGCTGCTAACCTTTCCCCAACTATCCAACATCCCAGTGATTTCTCGTGGAAGTGCAGAGGATTTCTCGGCTTCCTTCAAAGCGAGTATCATGTCAACACGTTCCTTCCCATTCCCTACTTGACCAGCATTCGGACACGGCCGGCGCCGGTATTGCTTTGAAATGGGCCACCAGTTTTTACACATTGAAGATGCATGTTAGTCCCAAACATCATCTGTTGGTTCTTTGTGCAAATACAGTTGATCTGGCAATAACGGAATTGCAACCGTGGGCGGTCAATCATGCTCATGCTCATGCTCATGCTCGTTCGAAAATATTCACTGAATATGCTTGAACACGTGACGTATTTTTGTAAATCCCAAAAAGCTATAGTTCCTGCAGTAGATCTTAAGTTCTGCACTCAAAGAAGACGACAATATGGGTGACTGGCAAGTTCCCAGTCCAAAAGGTAGTCTCCACCTCAAACGACGGCTTCGCGATTGCAAAAAAGAACGGAGTATTCATTTGCAGCTGCTATGCGCCATCCAGATGGTCGGTTGATCAGTTCTCGCGAATGGTGGATCGAATGACAACGGAGCTAACTGGCCGCAGTCCGCTGGTAGTAGCGGGCGACTTTAACGCGTCGGCGTTAGAATGAGGCAGTCGCCTGACCAACCTAAGGATCCAGATTCTGCTGGAGGCCCTGGCCAGGCTTCACTTAGACCTACCATAGAAATGAAGTGGAGTCGATTATCGACGTGACGTTCTGCAGCCCTGGGCTGTTGTACAACTGGAGGGTGGAGGATGGCTACACCTATTGCAACCACCTGGTGGTTCGCTCTAGCATTACTCGCGGAGCTAGGCAGTGCGCAGTGGGAAGAGCACCCATTCCGTTCGTCTGCAGATGGAGGACGTCGTACTTCGATAATGAAGTCGTTAAAGAGGTGCTAGAGCGGGAACAGAGATTGAGCGATTCCCAAAATCTGGTGGACAGAGACGATCCCAGACCTCCGAAGATCTTGCCACCAAGCTAGAAGGAGGATGCAAAAGTGCGATCGGACCTGGAAAGATCGGAGCGTCGCGTGGTGCTAGCAAAGACTGCACTTAAGCAAGAGATAAAGGCCAGCAGACGAGCCTGCTTTGAGGGTCTGTGTTCAAAAGCCAACGCGAATCCATTAGGTGACGCCTATCGGGTGGTAATGGCTAAAACCAAGGACACGACAGCTCCAACCGAACAATCACCAGGGCTACTACAGGTCATCATCAGTGCTGGTGTACAACACAGAGGTAGGCAAGAAAAGTGTTCAGGTCACCGCAGGCGTCCCGCAAGGTTCGATCCTTGGCCCGAAGCTATGGAACATGCGAACGACGAGGAACTACGGCTTGAATTTCCGAACGGGGAGAAGATCGTTGGGTTTGCAGACGACATCACCCTTGAGATATGTGGTGAATCCATCAAAGAGGTAGAACTAACGGCCTCGCACTATATTGGCATTGTGGGGGCATGAATGAGTTCCAGCAAACTGGAGCTAGCGCAACACAAGACTGAGGTCACGGTCGTTAATAACCGAAAATCGGAGCAACACGCGACGATTTGTGCAGGTAACTGCACAATCGAACCGAAGAGGGCTTTGAGGTCTGATCGACGACAAGCTGTCATTTACCAGTCACGTCGACTACGCCTGCAAGAAAGCCTCCACGGCTATATCGGCATTATCCCGCATGATGTTGAACAGCTCAGCTGTACAAGGGAGCAAGCGCAGGCTCCTGGCAAGCGTAGCTTTGTCGATAATGAGGTATGGTGGGCTGGCATGGGTCACCGCCCTGAGCACTAAGAGCTACCTCGGTAAGCTCGAAAGTACTCACAGGCTAATGTGCCTGAGAGTGGTCAGCGCATATCGCACAGTGTCACGCGACGCCGTATGCGTTTTGCGGGGATAATGCCCATTGGCATTACAATCAAGTGGATGGGGAGTGCTTCGAGCAGAAGGGCACAAGAGGAATCCGCAGGACCACCAGAGCTACATCGATGGCCAGGTGGCAGAGGGAGTGGAATAATTACACCAAAGGTCGGTGGACCCACCGACTAATTCCAGAAATATCTGGATGGGTCGAGTGGCGTCATGGGGAAGTAATCTTCCACTTGGCACAGATACTGTCGGGCCATGGCTGCTTCAGACAGTATCTGCATAAGTACGGGCACACTGCGCGGAAGTGGACGAAACTGTGGAACATGTGTTCTTCGTCTGCCTTCGCTTCAACGACGCGAGAAACGGCATGATGGCCGTGAGCGATTGAGGCACGACACCAGACAATCTTGTCCAGAGAATGTGTCAAAAACAGGACACTTGGAACGCGGTGAAAATGGCGGCCTCCCAAGTTGTCTTAGAGCTACAGGACAAGTGGCGAAACGACCAGCGACAGGCCAGAGCGATAAACTAACTGCCAAAGCCCTAAGTAGTTAGACATAAGCGGGTGCTTAATGCACAATAGCCCCCTCTCCGAAGTAATACTGAAAAGTGCTAGAGGCACGGGTGGGTTTTTATTGGGTCAAGGAGTTGGCACCCTCATCCCCACATCTTGAGTTCTTCAGGAGTCTGTGAGCAGATTTTCCATCCCGTTAAAAAATAAAAGTTCTGCACTCAAGGACAGTTTGAATGAACAAGATCATCACAAAATTATCGAATAATGACCGTTGACCTTCCAGAAGTTTCATTCAATTTATTTGAATACAAATCGTCACCTTTCATAGGTAATAATCCTACTGTTTCAACTTTAGATCTGAAGTTCTGAACTAAAATACGTTTTGGATAACCTTTCCATATGTACCATATTCTAAAACACCGCTTTACACTATTAATAAATCATTATTTTTTCTTTCTTGAACTTCTTCATATTCAGGATGTTGTAGGCCGTCGAATAGGCCTTAAACTTATATGCTTATTATGTTTTTCAGATAAAAAAATGTAGAACAAATTTACCGAAGACAGCGTACAAATTTATTCAGTCTGTAATTGTCATATAAGACCTCTTAGGACTGAAGGGGTTAATATTAATTTTTAAGGCCTAACATCTACGAAGTTTTCAATAGTTTGTGGCTCAAAACCAACAATTTTCTTTATTGAAACTGATGCGTAAATTTATTTCCAATCCATCCGTGCATAAATTTCGAACATTTTCCAAAAGTAATGACTGAGATATTAATGCTCAAAACCGGACCACTTTTCGTGACGGTCACAATGCGATTTTTTTTAAATTGTACCTCAGTGTACATCAAAGCAATGGTTGTGAAAGACCAGAAAAAAAGGATGCTTGCGGCTCACATTTAACCCAAGCAGGCACTGCTAGACCCTGTGGACAAAATGGTCACAGACCAGATTGAAGGAATCCCAGGACCAAGTGGACCTGAGCACACAGATTCAAACTCTAAATCTACTGGCCACACTACACACAAAATCGGTGAATCGAAGCCAAAATATCGTGACCTAAAGTTTCAAAATAGAAAAGCTCAGTTAAGGGTAGCCGCAAAACCAAGCCTCGGGACAACTTAAATCTCCCTGCAAGTGGTAAAAATTATTATGATAAATTAAAAAAATAAACTTGTTCAGGTGAATCTCCATCACGCAAAGGAAGGAACAGGTGTACTTTGCAACAGATTCACAGAGAGCAAACTTGATATCGCTTTTATCCAGGAGCCATGGACGAACAATAGTAGAATATTAAGAATCCCTAAAACATCTGGTAAGTTAATATACAATGAAGGGCTGCCATCGCTAAGAGCTGCAATCTTAGTAAATGGAGAAATACAAATATTTCCAATTACAGAGTATATCAATATTGACATCGCTGCTTTCGTGATAGAGATGCCAACAACTCACTTCAGAATACTTTCCAGGGGACCTTGAAGCAGTACCTCCACCAGAAGTTGCATGGTTTGTTTCAAACTGCATAAAAAAATAAAGCATATATAATTGGCTGTGATGTAAACCGAAGTAACATTGCCAGAACCATACAGCTTTACTAACTTTTATTAAAGCTTTATGAAAGCCGCTAAAATTCAATTTGGTTCTATTAGTGGTGCCAATAAGTTTTATATTTTAGTCAGGTTTATGAGAACCTACATAGTTTGTTAACAACGATGTTAAATCCTTGTTTAATCAAATTCCTTTAACTTCTATCAAAGGTTTTGTTACGATTTTATGAACACGTAAAATGCTGTTTTGAAATACCGGTTTAAGACTCATTCATATTATCTTATTATAGTTGAAAAAGCGTTTGAGAACCATTTTGTCTCCACTGAATGCATTAAACGGCAAGTTGGCATTGAGGAAAGTCACCAAATGACCAAATAGTTTTATAGTAGGCATTGCGAAGACAAATCGGCTTTTTGACAAAACTGTGATTTTTTTTCAATCGCCATATTAAAATATAAGAAATAATTGAAATGTGGAAAAATAATTGCACCAAATTTTATATGTAATGCAATTGAACTGAAGATCGGACACCAATTTTGTCATCCATTTAATTAACCTTAACTGATTTCATCAATTTTCTGGATAATCATGATTAATTTATCGAAGATATTTGTTTTAATTTTGTTTTTGTTGTTGAAAACTCGCATTAATTATTGACTCTTATTATGCTAATATTCACCATAAATTTAAATGCCTATATGATAAGGAGCATGATACGCTGTGAGAAAAATCAATTTGTTTTAGATATTTTGGAATCGAACAAAGCAGAACACCAAAACCTGACCACGATATCCCAGTGGAGTTTGACAGCTGTGGCATGGCAGCCAATAGGTTTTATGAAGGTTCTCAAGTGGTCATACATCTTTTACTAGAACATTTTCGAAATCTCTATGGTCTAATAGAGGTTTTATTGACTTGTTTTCACAACCGTCTATAAAATGGTCCATTTTGTACATATTTCGGCTTTAAAAAAGCATAGAAGAGGTGTTGGTAGGCAACACAGTTTTGAATGAAGCCTTATCAACACAGCCTCGAGGAGTGCTATACGACTGGAACAAAACTGAAATTGCTACTTGGGATTCTAAAGGGTGTTTCGATCAAAATTGCTCGACTTAAACTTGACGCAATTCCTTTCATCGTGCATTAAACATTTTTGCACACACCTCATTTTGAAGATGTGTGCGTGTAGCATTATGCCTTTATTTTGATTTTGAGATTAGTACTTCAGTTATCAAAATGTCTTCGAAGGAAGAGAAGCAACGCATTAAAATTTTGCACGTGCATGGCGAAAATCCAAACTACTTTCACGCCAAGTTGGCGGAATATTTGAATGTGGCGAAATCAACTGTTTCCAACTGTTACAGACTTCAAACATCTTCCTTGACAGGAATTTTATACGGCAACCGGACGGGGAAAGGTGGCAGATATTCCCAAGCACATTAAGCAGTCAAAGTTCGCGAAGAAATATCTGGTTTGGCAGGCAATCTGTACCTGTGACTTGAAGAGCAACGTTTACATTGCGACCGGAACCGTCATCCTGGAAATGTATCTGAGCGAGTGCCTTTAAAAACGTCTACTGCCTTTCCTGAAGCGAAACAATTGTTCCGTTGGATTTTGGCCGGATTTGGCATCTTGCCATTGCGGAAAAAAGGCCATGGAGGGGTATGCTGCCAATAACGTTCAAATGGTGCCCAAGGACAAGAACCAATATTGGGCCATCGTCAAGCGGAACCTTAAGAATACTCAAAAAACTGTTGTGAGCGAGAAACAGTTCAAGACAAACTGGCGTTCTGTGGCGAATAAAGGTGGACAAGGGTAGCAGTGTAACAAAAGTCGGATCGCATGGCAAGCGTAGCTGAATATTTCTCCTGTATTCTGTATTAACTGAACTTGAAATAGAAACAGAATTTAACTTATTAATAAAAACTTTGATCGGCTGACACACATTACTGTTTGACCAAATTTTGATCGGAACACCCTTTACTGTTCCATAGCTTCACCTCGCCAGCCTCGCAGTCTGCGAAGAGTCCGCAGGTCACCTTCTATTTTATCCATCCACCTTGCGCGCCACTTCTTCTTGTGTCCGTCGGTTCGTTTTCGAGAATCATTCTACCTGGGGTGTCGTTCAACATTCTTATGACATGCCCAGCCCATCCTAGTCGACCGATTTCAGTGTTGTGTAAGATGGGAGGGTCTCCCAGCAACCGATGCAATTCGTGATTCATTCGCTTCCTGCACGTTCCAACACCAAATGCGCGTTGGCCTTCCACGAGCAATATCTATCTTTCATGGCTGTAGAATACTACTGGTTTAATTATTGTTTTATGATTCGGCGAACTTTGTTCAATCTACAGCATCAGGCGCAACTACAAAGCCACACCATTCTGGTGGTAGCTGGGTTCTGTAGGTTACCATTGTCTTCTCGCAAGCCTCTTCCCTTCATGCATTTTGTTTTCAACGCATTAATCACAAGCTAAGCCCTACCAGCTTCAGCCTTAAGTCTGATGTACGTATCCGCCATCGTCTCAAAGTTACGTGCTACGATATCAACGTCGTCGGCGAAGCCAAAAAGTTGGACAGACTTCCTGATGATCGCGCCACTCGTGTGCAACAATGCAATGTTTAATAGGAAATAACGAACAACTAACTACAAATTGCAAGGTGTGTGGATAGGTTTTTCATTTCTTAGAAATCGAAACGAAACTAGAAGAATTTTAACAGACATTGGAAATTATTTATAAATAACTGTGAAAGTTGAGAGTCGGCAATAAGCTAATTGAAATAAGCAATAATCCGTAATTGTATGCCAATAACGCGATAGAAGAAAGTCACTGATTGCTCTACCAACTAGCTGCTGATCCCGAAGCAATTATTTATCTAGCCGAAGCATACTTTCCTGAGCTGCAAAAACTTCCTCAAGTGAGAAACTTTCAACTCATTTACTATTTAGCATCCTCGCAAATATTAGCATCCAAGCAACCAAGTTGTTTCGTAACACCTTACTTTTTTATTTTCTTCCAAACTTCGCTTTTTCTTCGCAACGTCATTAAAAAGTACTTCTCCTGCATCTGGCGGAAATGATTGTTGCATTTGTGTCTTTTCTTACGATTCTTAGCTGCGGACCGAAGCCAGATGGCGCTTTTAACCATCATTCCGTCAATTTAATGAAGAATTTCTTTGTACATTTTCCACCGCGCACCTTATGGACATTTAATTCCATTATCATTGAGCTGCCTGCGTAACGTGGTCGTAAAAAATTTTAATTAGAAAGATGACTTCACCGCAAAGCTCCGAGTTGAGGTTCATTTTTTCCTCCCAGGACTCTGTAACCAGTTGCTGCCATTATTTAGCCGTCTCTGCAGAAGGAGTCGAGCATAATCCAGCTCTGATACAATTTCAGCTCGGAGTAACATCCTAATTAAGACGTATCGATTTTCCCCTCAGGAATCTTCTTACTTGCGTCTCGGAAGCAGATATAATGCGGATGTGTATGAACACGACAGTACCCCTCGGGGCTGCACCAATCTAATCATGCCAGGATGAGCTAATGAAATCGAGTCATACAGGACCGGAATCCAATTATCAGTTCCCGACGAGCTGGCGAGAAAGGATGAAAAATAGTGCACATCGTAGATCCCAGCGGAGATAATCTCACTTTACTGACATGTCTGTGACCTCTCTGGCTGGGATTTCCTGATTTGTGAAATTTGTCAACCGGTTCGAAGTCACCTGGGAAAATCGCTCGCCCTTCCATGGAACGAATACGGCCAGGCTAATGGAGCGTAGAAATATGGCCAACACAGCCAGTCTGCTGCCATAAATTTCTCGACCATTTGTTTCCATTAACTCGGACGCGAAAATATTCTGTTCCCCCCCGTTCCCCCTGTTTCCTGTGTGGCGATTGTCAGCGAGTCGAAGATGGGGCTCGAGTCGATTCCACAGGCATTACCCCATGAGTGATTAAACGTGCGAACTTATCCAATATTGAAGCAATCAACCAGCGAGCGTTTAACGATATTCGCATTCGGCGATAACGATCCAGCAAATTAGGTTATGGTGCAATGAATCTATGGGGCGTGATGAATTTTATCACGTCTGGAAAATTATTCTGCCAGTTGTCAATCGTTAGCTAGATAATGCTGCTCAAAACTGACTCGAACTGACAGGATTACTTTCTCTTCGGCAATGGCTCGGCTGACCTGCTTTCCTCCGCCGATCGACGCAAGCCCATTTCAGAGCTAGGTATGTTGGCAGTTGAATAAATCAATCACCCGGCGCTAGTCAAGTGGCTTAGGTCATCCAGCTACCTATCGGACCAAGGTGTTAGAAATGCCATTCACACGGAATGCCCATTCGTCCTGTTCCCCTCTCTCGCGGTGGTAGATTATGCATGACGATGATAATTACGAATATTGATTGCGCCGCGGCGCTTGATGGATTCCTAGCCCGGTCTTGGCTGCTACTGCCGAGCACGATCCGGCAATTAAAAATATTCATACCTTCTGCCTCCCTCGGGGCACTCCGGCTGGACGAGACTCCGTTCGAAGAGAGAGGATGGAACTGTTTTGTTTTGTAGATACACATGCACCGGACTCGAAATGGACCGTGTGATATAATGACTCCGATCGTGACAGCAAAAGTCAAACCGGGTAGTCGTTTTCATATTAATGATAATTGCCGAGGCAAAAGTGCCCTCCATCTCCAGTTGCTCCGGTCGTACGCGATGAAGAGTACAGACGTCACGCGCACCGGGCTGTTGGTCGAGTTGCTGGAGTAGTTTGTTCGATCGAGTTCTTCTGCTAAAGGCAGGGGGTCCTGGGGCAGGATTGCCGAAAACAAACACAACCGTCAGGGAATGTGGGGTTTGCTGCTTCTGCCGCTGGGTGCGCTTTTTTATTGTTATGGCTGACCCATAAAAAGGTGATTTTATCGCTCGCCCGTTTGTTCGCCGCCCGCTTGGGAAGACCTCGGCGGCTGGCAACACCGTAGTCGACGATTCGGGTGCATTGCATTTTACGGTGTAGCTACTGGTGGATATTCTTCTTTTTTTTCGACTGCGATAGTCATTGGAATTTAGTTTGCGGAAAACTGTTTATGGTCCTTATGGCACTTTTATGGCAATTGTGTGCTTTTAACAGGGAATTAATTTGGCAGTTGGGGGTCGCAGTTTAGGAGAAATGAAATTCTAGATCGATCAGCGTTTGGGTTAAACGTAATTTCAACTACAATTTATTCATACACATGCACTTATTAAAAGTTCAAATGCCGTTCTATTAAATTTAGGCAGATTACATTAAAACTTTAGAAATTCCGCTTTTATAACTGTTATAAATTGATTTAATTAATAATTAATTGATTTAAATACTGAGCTGAACCGGGCAGTGACGGGCGAAGCTGAGCTACAAGCCACCCGGCGGATCATAGGTTGTGAATCATGAACGGCATCCAGATATGGAGGGTAGATGCGAAATATGCATCTTCGGACAGAATGTGGGGGGAGGGTTAGCAGCTGCTGGACTCTGTTGAGTTTTCTCAAAAATTCCACAAATATCCGAAAGCAGCCCTGTCAAAGCGAGTCATCCCGATATAAGTGTAAATGCCCAAGTAATATTGCCAAAACCATGCCGCTATATTAAGTTTTGTTAAAGTTTTATCAAAGCCACCAGAAAGAATTTTAGTTTTGTCTTTATGACACCAACAGGTACCAAAAGAATACATATTTTAGTCAGGCTTATGAGAACCTACACAGCTTGTCTAAAGCGATCGTAAAACCTCGTTTTCTCAAATACCTTAAACTCCTATCAAAGGTTTTATTTCAGCTTTATGAACTCATAAAACTCTGTTTTGAAATACCGTTTTAGGACCCATTCATTTTATCTTATTATGGTCAGGCTAAAGAGCATTTTCAACCCATTTTGCCTCCAGTAAATGTATTTAACGGCAAGTTGGCATTGTGGGAAGTCACTAAATGACCAAATAGTTTTAAAGTAGTCATTGCGAAGATAACTTTGCTTTATGGCAGCATTGTGATTTTTTTCCCAAACGCCACATTGAAATATAAGAAATAATTGAAATGAAGCATGAAGCATGAAGCATGATTGACCGCCCGAGGTTGCTACTCCGTTATTGCCAGATCAGCTGTTATTACACAAAGAACCAATAAATGATGCTTGGGACTAGCATACATCCTCAATGTCGTAAGAACTGGTGATCTTAAACTAAGGCAATATCGGCGCCGGCCTCGTCCGAATGCAGGTCAAATGAGAATGGGTAGGAATATGGTGACGTGATGCTGTTTGTTGGAAGCTGAGAACACCTCCGCACTTCCACGAGAAATCACCGGGATGTTGGATAAAATGGTTGGTTTGCAGCCGGATCCGTTTTGGTAAACGAGTGCCAAATTCAACTGACGTCGGCAGCGAATGAGTATGTTAACTATGTTTGATTCATTCTCTGTCTGGAGATTCACGTACAGCTATTTACAATTTACACTGCCTGTACAACCAACAGTAGGGATGCTGTTAAAGCTATCACACAAGTGTGGGTGGTTTGTTTCAGCAGAGTACAAAAGTCGGTTGAAACACCGAGTTTGAAGACCGATTTAAACCAACAGTAGGGATGCTGTTGGGGCCACTCACAAGTGTGGGTGGTTTATTTCAATGGAATACAAGAATACGTTAAGAACATCGAGTTTGAGGACTGATTTAAACCAACAGTAGGGATGCTGTTGGGGCCACTCACAAGTGTGGGTGGTTTATTTCAGCAGAATACAAGAAGTATGTTAAAACACCGAGTTTGAGGACCGATTTAAACCAACAGTAGGGATGCTGTTGGGGCCACTCACAAGTGTGGGTGGTTTATTTTAATGGAATACAAGAATACGTTAAGAACATCGAGTTTGAGGACCGATTTAAACCAACAGTAGGGATGCTGTTGGGGCCACTCACAAGTGTGGGTGGTTTATTTCAGCAGAATACAAAAGTATGTTAAAACACCGAGTTTGAGGACCGATTTAAACCAACAGTAGGAATGCCGTTGGGGCCACTCACAAGTGTGGGTGGTTTATTTCAGCAGAATACAAAAGTATTTTAAAACACCGAGTTTGAAGACCGATTTAAACCAACAGTAGGGATGCTGTTGGGGTCACTCACAAGTGTGGGTGGTTTACTTCAATGGAATACAAGAATACGTTAAGAATATCGAGTTTGAGGACCGATTTAAATCAACAGTAAGGATGCTGCTAGGGCCACTTACAAGTATGGGTGGTTTATTTCAATGGAATACAAGAATACGTTAAGAATATCGAGTTTGATGTCCAATTTAAACCAACAGTAGGGATGCTGATGGAGGCCACGCACAAGTGTGGTGGGTTTATTTCAATAGACCACGGAAATACATCAAAATTCCGATGTTGAGGACCGATCTCTCATCCAGCCCTAACCTCGTCTGACACAATGCAGACCCCCATCCCCCTTTGGTATTGATCGTATGCATGTAATTTACGTGTACATGCCACATGCAGCAACAAAACACATCTGACATCCACTGGTCTGTCACTGAGAAACAAAACCATCACTTAACATGTTTCAACATTCAAAAAGACATAAAAAGCCGAAAAAAATAAACAAACGTCAATCCAATCAACAATGACAAAATCTCAATAAAAGATACTTGACTACTTTTGCGAATCAACAGGCCACTCCACAAGACGTGTTCCGAAAATTCCTCCCTATGGCGCCTACAGCCACATCCAAAAATTGCAACTTGAGCAATGTAAGTGTCCGGCCTGACGACCTCCGAAACAAGTGAAATATCCAATCACAACATCTCTCAACAAAAACATCCAGACACAATCCTATACTACTTAGAGACGGAATGGATTTAATTCATGGAATAGTAGTTAAAGTTCAGAAGGAGAGATGAGAGAACTCCTCGATCTCTCATATGTGACACATGTAATGAAATGTTATAAGGGAGAGGGTTATCCCTGTTGAACAACGAACACAGATGATACGTAGTGCACAAGCATCCGGGATTTCCTGAAAATAATATTAATAGAAACAAGGCTTCATGTGATCAGAAGACTATTTAATATTTGTAATAAGATGGGAAATAATAGGGAACATATTTAAAAAAAAAAAAAATATAAAAATATAAAAATATAAAATATATGATAATAAAAGATCTTATTATTAAAATAGAAATCAATCAAACCCCAACAAACATATGCACTTCCTACAAGGGCAAACAATGAAAATGATAAAAAATGAGAGTAGCCATTAGCAAACGTGAACTCGGCAAACAACCATGAATAACGCACACACCGGGCTAGGGGAGTCAAAACCCACAAAAAATGCAGAAATGCGCAGCTGAAAATGAAAAATATTACCAAGCAGAGGAAACGTAAACGAATATATCCATCAATTACGCCTAGATGAACATGAAAGTACTAAAATTTGTTTCAGACAGCGAACGGTGCGTGCACAGGTTTGCGTGGGCAAAACTTCAAAATGCTCGGAAGACCCCACTAGCGCCAGTCGATTCCACTCTTGTTTCGTAACAAACATAATCAGCAGAATTGAAGAGCATTTATTATTTTCTATAATATCCAATGATCTAAATTAATAGGAAAACACCATAAGATACAATTCAATGAAATGTATGTACTATCTGGAATCAACTTTCTTTTAACCTTGAGGCAGATGAAATTTTATTATTATTATTAATTTTTTTAATGAATAATTTTAATAAGATTATAATAATATACAGTGATGATATGATGAAAACTATACCATGCTGGGATACTGACTATTGGATACTAACAACTCATAATTAAAAATTACCAAATAAGTGCGTTTTTAATTTAGCTATCAAAAACAGTCACAAACCATCTCTAAACAGTTTGACTGTTGGCAGAAATAGGGAGAAATTTTTGTTTCCTATCCTCCGCGTTCGCTCGAACTGTACACATAAACTGTTGGTGGTGTGCAGGCCTCAAATTTCGCAACAGGTGAGTGTTTTGGAAAAGAAAGTTAAAAACAAATGGACATAAAAAAACAATCAGTAATGTATAAATCATCTATGAAATAAAATCAATAAAACAATATAATCAAATATAATGATATTGTGGGTTAAATAGAGTAATTGTTAAATCAGACAATTGCCAAATGGCACACAGCGCTGAATGATGCACCGGGTTCAGCTAGTAGTATCATCTATAAAATAAAATAACAATAAACATTTGTAGTTTATCTCATCTCAACAGTGATTTTTGTTAATGAAATGAATCTAGATGCAATGAAAAATTATCATATTAAAACCAAAAATGATAAAATAATAATCTTTTCAAATAATATCATTCTAAATAATACTATGAGCAAGACAGTTAACGAAGATATAACGTTTATCTGTGGCACAGCTGATCACCCTCTCATCGGAAGAGTCCCGCTGTTGCAGCTACATTAGTATTAACCATTAAGATCTATTTGGATTAGTATATGCATGCACAAAACACATCTGACATCCACTGGTTGGTCACTGAAAACAAAAACAATGCGTGCATCAACATCCGATCCAGTCACTGACGATTTTTAAAACCAAAAGGAACATTCATTTACAACACCACTAATCAAAAACAATAAAATACAACTCTATACAGCTTATAAGCGCTTGCCAATCTTCCAGCTTCCACCGCCGGTCAAACTGCTACATTCTCCCAAGACAAATCTGGAATGCGAAGACGATCGCAAAGCGTGCTGAAACCAAATCAATTGTAAAAAATACAATGCGACCTCCTGGCACACACGGAACCCTTACCACACCACTGTCAAACTAACAACACCAGGCTTCCAGGTTGTCAAATTAGCATTTTAGTCCCAAAAAAAAAAAAATAGAATATACCTATGATAATATATAAACAACTTATCTTTTCCTTGTAGTTCTAATTGTTTGCACCAGGGGCCTGGCAACCCTATCCTATTTACTAGCGTTTGACAGTATGCAACATATCACGGGCCTTATTTAAATAAGGCCCGTCTGACTTTTAATACTACGGGTAGGAGCGCCAGCATTGTTTACAAACACTGAATCTTTTGACGTTTGGTTGTTAGAGATGTTGACTACAAAAAAATCTCCGCCGCCAGATCCCTGGTTTGCACACACATGAAAAAAAAAATCTTAGCCTTCACATGACAATGCTGCATAAAAGTACCTCAAAATATTGCTCCGTTTCTAGGAATTGTTACTGGATCGAAAAAGAAAGGAATAGTCTTTTTTGCCTTCTCTTACGCACAGAATGAGCTTTTCCATTAACACAATTCAACCAGGGTACAAAGTGCACAGTACCGCTCTTGGACTGGATGCTACTGGAGTGAAACAGTCACCTAAACTAACTGATTCCTTCACTCCAACGCAGAACCAGCGCACACTCGAATTCGTACGCCGCAATGCAAACTCTGCCTTATGTTCGTAGTTCTACATCAAAATGATGGCACATGAAAGGAACGAATTTATGAGAAAAAGGGAGCGGAAATGTTCATCCATATGTGTAAAATAAAGAGAGATGATTCAGCTGAAAGCTCTACTGCTTTTCATGAATTTGGCTTGAAATATTTCACGTGACCTGAAAAAAAACGGCGTAATCATGGCAACCGGAAAAATGATTATGGTTAAGTAGCAACGTAAAAGAAAACATCAATACAATACTATACAAAACATTGATTATACGTTTACTTATCTTGATGATGATTATGATGATTCGATGTAGCTATATTATATCAGTTTTGCTGAAATGCTGTTTCAAGCCATGCGGTGGAAGTCTTCGTTGCGAAAGCACTATCATAATTTCACATTTTCTTCACATTGCTGAAAAAATCTTCGCATCATTTTCTTCTGTATTATTTTTATCACACCATCACACGCGTCCGAGCAACTTTATAACTGTAATGCATTGAAAATTGCTTACTCTCACACACATAAACACTATGAAAGAATTGCTAAATTTACACTTCAAGATTTTTTCCAAGCATCACGATTGCAGCTTGAACTCCGCTTCAAACATTTCAATAAATTCAATAATTTTCACGTTCAAACGCACTACAATAGAAGCCTTTTATCACGTTAAAAATCGCTGGCGGTGCTTTTGTCGAAACTATGTTGGATTCCGGTTACATTATCGGAGAGAAAACGCCATTTTTTTTCAAACTCACTCGCGCTCGCGCACAAACAGGAGAGCGAAACCTCCACACAACCGACCGGAACGAAAGCCCGCAATGAACTCCGTTGATGTTTATATATATATATGCCTAACAAAGAAAATGGCTCAAAGTGTTCGTTATGCAACCTCTAAAGGCTATGATTTTCATAATAGTGGCTATTACTATTAAACTTTTAAACAAGAATAATTCAAATAGTGAGAGCAAACCATTTTAATTTTTGGCTGCCCTAACTAATTATTTTAAAAACATGGTTACCTACGTAAAGCTGAATTATATTAACTTCCCAAACAAAATATACTGTTGTGAGATTACTAGTTGTGCGTAAGAAACATAAGCTCTTATGATGAAATTGGTCAGAAGCAGATAATTTAGCATCTACAAGAGAGGCTCTAGGAGTGGACAGCAATTTATTACTAGAACGAATATAAATGAAGACAGAGTATCGATAGTTCCGTTTAGCATAACGGCAGGTTGGAAATTGAAAGATACAAGTTGACAACGAGCGGTGGGCGTACGATGGACTCAAATTCGTCTTAAGTATGGCTACCCAAAATTGATTAAAGATGGTTAGGAGTAACACGTTAACAATTAGTAAACATTGATCGGATTCAAGCCGATGTTGACTGTTTATCACCTTACCACTACGAACTATCTTGACTAACGTTTGGGTAGCCATACTTAAGACGAATTTGAGTCCATAGTACTCAAATTTTGTTATTTAGAAATAGCGTGTAGAAACAAAATCAATGATTACACAAAAAATCCGTTGACCCTATTTTAAGAACAAAATTGTTGCTATGCTCCCAACTATAACCTAATCTATTCAACACATAGTAAAACGTTGGTATTGATAAAATTTACAATGTATCAGCACCTGATTGTATATTTTTCAAATTGCTAATTTAAATCAAAACTTAAGCAATAATATATGTATAGAAGAGATTCTAATGTTATGGATATGGAATAATCGATATATCATAACCGAAAATAATCATAATAAAATTCTTTTAAATTTGTTGAATATAAATTTGTTGCATGCAATTTTGTGTTGAGTCATTCGAATGAAGCTTAAAATGAAATGCTTAAAGTAGCAATAAAAATAAAGTTTTCGTCTTTTAAAAGTAACCTCCTTTAAGCTATCATACAGTTGAATTTTTTTGGCTAGTAGTTTTCAACATAAACAATTGCATAAATAATTGCAATTGATAGTAATCTAAGTTCTACACAAAAACATATTTAGAACGGTTTGATATTTTCCACATATATTAAGATAATTTCATTGAGAAACAGTTGTGTCTACCATTGGATTTTTTTTGTGTGACCTAGACCACAATTATGGATGATCAAATTGCGAACAATCAAGACATTGAATGCATGGAAGAGTAGGTAATACAAGGATGTTGTTTTATTATTCCTTTTGAACCTCTTAATGAAATTCCCACTCAATTGTTAAGTATAGTTAAATAAAGAAACATGGTTTAGCTTCCAAATTATTCTAATTTTTTGTTCTATTTGATATAAAAAATTTGTTGAAAGCGTATATGACATTATTGTTTTATTTGTAATGCCAATTAAATTTTTTTTCCAGTACGTTATGTTTATTCTTTGAACAAAAAAGCAGCTGTTAGTATGGTTTAATATTAAATTTATTGCTATTTTATAATGTGGAACTCAGTTTTTAATAATAAATAAATAAATCAGGTATACTAAAACAAAGAAAACTAACTATCAAACTAATTATGCTACTATTGCCTATATATCTATAATTTAGAGATTTCTGCATGGACAAACATCAAAGATGCATTCACGTGTTAGGATTGGAATATAATCATTTTAGCCGGTAGTGTATTTGGTTTGTTCGTAGATGCCATATGTCAAAAAATTTCTATACGAAATGAGATTTTTAAAATTTTACTCATTCCTCCACAGTTTGAACTTAACATGAACCTGTAACGATTGATTAATCTTCGAATGAATCATTAATCTGATTTTTCCATATGTAAACATAATTTTACTCAAATGTTTCTTTTCCAAACTCAGAAACAATGCTCTATTCTCAAGGATTTATTCAAGGGTATTTATATTTTTCGTAGTAGAACAGAATTTTGATCCATAAATCAGAAAGCGTTTAAAAATTAAAGTTACACCAACACGATTTTCGGATCATTTTGTTTCTCAATTTTTTCATCACGAATATTTGGTTGACGAAGATATCCTTTAAACAAAAGCTATCCTCGCATTCATTTAAACATCGGTATCATCTCACTTTCTAGCAACGCGAATTAGAATATTCGAAAGTTTTATTAAATGCTATTGCAACTCTGTAGAAACAATGTCAAGTTGCAAATAGCCTCCACCCTTGCGCTTTTTGCGTTGCTGTTGTGTATGATTTTGAGGTACATAGCCAAACAAAACCATCCCTAATTTGTTTCAAGAGCGATTTTTATGCTCTATTGAAACAAATTGTGCTACTTGGGCAGTTTTGGTCCACTGTATTGCTCCAAAATTGTAGGTCCTCAGGGGCACGGCAATCGTGTTTATCGCTTTCATCTTGTTGCCGATAAACAGGTACGACGTCAGCGCATGGTTTACTCGATACAGGAACTTTTCCTGCAACTCCTTCTTGATCGTTGTATGGCAAATCCCGTTCAATTGCAGGAATCCAAGGTACTTGTCGGTCTCGCCTTCAACCGTATTCCGATTCTTCGATTCCAAACTCCATCCGGATATCTTTACTGAACACTTTTACAAGCTGCAAGAGTCGGTGCAGCTTTACAAATGTTTCCGCAAACAGCTTTAAGTCGTTCATGTAGAAGGTGTGAGTAACATTGGTAACTCTTCCTCCACTTTTCAAATGGTAGCCATGGTGGCATTGGTTGAATGTTCTGCTGAGAGGGTTCATCAAAAGGCAAAACCACAGCGGGCTTAAGGTATCGCCTTGGAAAATTCCCCTTATTAAAGCTGAGAATTCTGGATTTTAAAACCGTTGCTACGTCGGTAATGTGAAGACGTGTACTCCACATGCTCGTTGCATGTTGTAATAGCCGGATGACTTAAGGATTGCAAGCAAAATATCTCTCGAATAACAAAACTTGTTATTTTGGATACCTGAGAATACCTAAGAGGTTCTTTTTTGGATTTGTCTTACCTCAATTCGGTATTGGCATAACATTGTGAGAACAATTTTATGGTATTATCCTCAGGTATTTTACCTCTTAATCTGAGTTCTTAAATACCACGGCCAGCTATTAAGTTATTCGGTCCTGCGCGGGATACAACTGCAGTACCTTGATAAGGTACGAGTTAGGAACTGAGTCGTATGCCTTCTTGTTTTCGATGTATTCCATGCGCAGGTTTCTTATATTCTGGCTAGCCTGACCTGCAATACCTGCATCGATGATGACCTGATCTTTGCAGCCTTCTGTGTCTTTTCGGTAACCCTTCTGTTCTTCGGGCTTGACGTTATTCGCATCGCAATAGCTTTACACCTTTCGGTTGATTACTCACGAGAGCACATTGTACAGACTCGAAAGGCATGTTATTGGCCTGTACTTGGGAAGAAGATAGGTTACCTCTCTAGTAATGAATTTTTGCATCCACTGGGGCTCCTCTAGGACCACTTTGAAGCACTCCGCTATTTCGCTCCAGATTGAGGAGAGCTTCTTGTATTAATAGTTGCGCAAAAACTCCGGTCATGGTGTAGCCCAATTCCTAGTATGCCGGGTAGCCTCCTATCTTGGGTGGTGAATGTGGTGGCGACCATGCTTCCAATTCCATTACCCCTATCCTATTATTCTTGCAACCACATCGCATTACTGGTATGTTTCATGTGATTCTCCCATAGTATAACCCAAAACTGTGGTACTGCGCCAATCTCCGGAAGTATTTCGTTGTAGATCAATTTATTGTTTCGGATGCGGTTGTAAAACTCCCTTTCGGTAGTGTTAAGAATTCGGTTTTCCTTCTTTCGCTTTGGAGTTTCTCCATACCGACGCATCCCTTTTGCAACTACACTCAATGTTACAAATGGTGGTACATGGGTGTCGAGGACCTCAGTAGTATCAGCAACGTGACGAAGTAGCCTCGCTGATCGTCTTCCCCTCTTATACTGCGTTAACCGAGCAATTTTGGTCCGTAGTATGGTGATTCGGCTCTCCAACCGCCTCATCCATGAGGGGGTTTTGTGCGTTGGGTCGTACGCGCCCTTTGTCGTATCCTAGTGGGTACGTGCGTAATCCTAGCATTCTTATAACAGCCCCAGCTGCAGAGTACACTATGAACAGCAGGTCCTGAAGTTTTTAAATGGTTTCCAAGAACTGTGACAGGATCTTCTCTTTGAGAATGCTTACTGCACTCGTAAGTCGGTGGTTTCCTGTGTAGCTGACATTTTTTGTGATGTCTGTAACCTGCTACTTTTCTCCATGAAATCTCCCCGTCATTTTCAGATGATGGTCGCGATTTTGATTATTCCTGTGTTAGTTATAAGTGTAAGGCAGGTTTTTCGCCTACAAGATGTTATTTTAGGTTTTCAAAATCTGGATGCCACAGTAGATATTTGAAATGTCTTGCTGTTCAACTGACTTCTCCTTTATTTTGGATTTTGAATTTGTGACTTGTCTCAGGTCAGTTCCGAAAAATTTGGAAAAACTTATATCTGGCCAGGAGAAGTCTATTATAACAAAATAAATACTACTGATATTTGATAATCGTACTATTAAAAAACATAAATCGACAAATATGTTTCATTACGGCCTAACTGCCAAGCGTAAACAATGGCTTCTTCCATTAATTTCTCATGGCACAAAGGCTGCCAATATAAGCCTCCAATTCTCTCGGATAGGTGAGCGCTTCCTCCTCTAAATGACCGGAGTGGGTTGATGAGGCCAGTTTTTAATGACGAAAAAGTCCTGAAAAAGCCATTGTTTACGTCTGTCAGTTAGGCCCTGATAAAAAATCTTTTTCGAATTATGCTATGTCCATTTAGAATCCGGAAGAATAAAATCATCTGTATCTCAGTAACGGATTGACGTACAAATAAGTTTCAAACGTCAAGCCAAAGGTAATTCACTGTACTTTGAGGAAAAAATATCAATTTCTCTTCGTTTCTAATTAAAATGTGCAAGAAATTTTTTCTTCTTTATTCCTCCCATCAAACGCTGCACACCTCCGGAGTCAACTTCTTTGGCACATTTATTACACATTTTGGTCATCTGAGTCGCGTCGTTTTTCCACTTTTCTTGAGTTTCCGCTTCATTATTGCCCAAAATCTCTCGATGGGCTCGATGAAATCTATGTTATTATCGCGGTACCACTGGATGACTTCCCGGCTGTAGTGGCAACTCGCCAAATCTGGCCAGAACTTCAAGGGACCTTTATGGGCTTTAATGAATGGCAGTATGCGGCTTTCGAGGCATCCTTCCTTGTACAGCTTTGAGTCCAGTGTCTTATTCGTTACGAACCCTTTGGTCATTGCTCCGCAGCTGCATATCCCTTGCTAAATCATAAGTTTTTTGGCAAATTTGTCCATAAAAGCAAACCTAAACTTTGCAGGAACATCTCCTCGTGCCGTCGCCATGTCGAATTTCTGGCCAGGAAACTGTCCGAAATCCATTTTGACGTAGATTTTATCGTCGATGAGCAGGCATCCTTGGTACTTCGTCAAAACCTGCTGGTAGAATTTTCGAGCTCGAGTTTTGGTGATGAAACTTTGCTCCAACGTTCTGTTTGGTTGCTTGCTGTCTCCTTGTGATCCATGTAGCTTCGAATCATGGGTAAAAGTCGTTTTCATAAGCACTTTTGATGTATATTTTATTGTTCATCGAAGCAGTTGTGATGAAGGGCTGCAAAATCTTGCCACAGTCACAAATAGCTTAGCAAACTTTTCGATCACAAATGGATGCCTCAGACTGGCTACACTTAGGTCTTCTTTTACACGGTTTGTTTCCGGCGAAAACTTTAGAACGAACAACTTATCGACCTTATTCGAATGGGCCAAAAGTTATCATATTGATTTTTGTTTACGCGCTTACACAAGCAGCAGTTTGACTTAGATTTTTTCAAGTTCCCATCTCAGTAGGTAATCAATATAGCGTACATCGATCTCATACACCTGAATTTGTGATTGTCAGTAAATTATTCATCGGAATGAGCAATGGTATCAGATGATAGATATCTAACCGTGATTCTAGCATATTATTTTTGTGATTTCAAATATATTTCCTAGGCTTTTTCGTTAAAATGCCGACGGGAAAAGAACTGTCGTCTGAAGAACGGACAAAAATTACGACTTACAAAGAATCTGGACTCTCTATTCATCAAATTACTCAGAAGGTCAATCGGAATAAGAGTACGATCGGCAACTTTCTCAAAGATCCGAAAAAGTATGGTACAAACAGCGTAGCGGTAGGCCATCTACGCTGTCTGCCAGAGGGAAACGGGAAGTATGGCGATTGGCCGTCAAAAGAAACTTGAGTGCAGGTCGAATCAAGTCTTAAATGTCTCTCCCGTTGACCAAAAGGAGGATTCTGCAAGTTCTGAAGGAAAATCCCAACATCCAATATCAACAAAGAGTGAGAACACTAAAGCTTCTTCCTAGACATACAGCTGCAAGGTTGGAATTTGCTGAGCAACACGCGTTTTGGCTAGATGAGTGGAAATCTGTCATCTTTTCGGACGAGAAGAAGTTCAATTTGGACGGACCTGATGGATGCCAGATGTATTGGAGTGATATTCGCCGAAATCCGCGTCACGCAAGGAAATTTCAGGGTGGTTCAATCATGATTTGGGCCGCATTTGAATATCGCGGAAAATCCCAATATGCATTATTTTACACAAAATGAATTCAGGGAAGTACATTGACCTTATTGAGAACGTCCTGATTGACTTTGGCGATAATTTGTGGGGTGAACACTGGATTTTTCAGCAGGATAATGCTGCAATACACTCTTCCGAACAAACAAAATCCTTTCTAGCGTCAAGAATCATCGATGTTATGGAGTGGCCGGCTATAAGTTCTGATCTAAACCCAATAGAGTATCTTTGGGGAATCTTGTCAGCAAGAGTTTATGCAAATGGACGGCCGTTTGACACACTATTGTAACTCAAAACAGTCATTGGTTGACTCAATGCCAGAACGTCTTGCAGATGTTATTACTGCTCGAGGAGGAAGAACGAAGTATTAAATCTATCTACAGGTAAAGCTGAAGAGAAAAATCAAATCAATCAGATTTGTACGGTATTATTATTTCTTATGAACAATGCATAAATCTAATCAGAGGTAGGCATTATTGAGATGCGGCGCTGGGAATTGCTTTTTGCACATTCAGATTCCAGTCCGCGATAATAAACAGCAGCATAAGCTCGAGTGACAATCGTTAAGGTTAATGGTGGCTGGTTTTCGTGCGCTCTTGGGGAGGAACAGGAGGAAGAGGGATCGATATCTGGACATTCTGGGCTACCGAATGAATTGATTGGTTCATAATAAAATTAATATGCCGTTTTACTCTTATCGCAATCAGCGTTATTGGAAGATCTGAATTTTCTTAAAACGATCCTCCTGTTTCAGGATTCATGTAAATTGGATACTCAGCAATTATGGGCAGAGGTAATTGGATTCGATTCTCGCTAAGGTCGAAGAAACGTCTGCACTAATAAAAACAACATCTTCTATTTATCCAACCTTCAGCAACAAATCCCAAAACATTATGAATTGATTCATCAATCGGAAATTTTTCCCAACCTTCTGGAAATGTTAAAATTCAAAAAGAACTCTCCCAACAACAACTCAAATCGAAGTAAAAAATCAGATCCTGATTCATTTGGGTAACAGCCTCTGCCAGAACAGAAACAAAAGAAGAAACGTCGAATCCTTCCGGCTCGATTATCCAAGGAAGTCCGTATTTCTTCACTCCTCCCGCCAAGATTCGGACTTAATCTCGGATCTCGGATTTCACCGAGCATCAGAGAATGCAACAACAACAAAAAGGAAACGCCCAGCTCAAATTTCCACCTGAAAATCCAACCCTCTCGGTCGTGTTATTTTAATCAACCGGCGGTCCCGCTGAAGGTGTGCGAGATTAAAACAGAAATAAAAACGAGACGAAACGATGGGAATATGAACCCTGCTCCACCACCCCTCATTGCTCCTTCTTGGGTGGGTATGGCTGCCCAACAGCCACCTTGTCGGTCCGTTTTTAATTAAGATTTCTTCGCACCAGGATACGGCTGCATTTTCCATCATCGACAGCCGGTTCTAAAGCAAAAAAAAAATCCTGTTTGGCCCAAACAACGGCCCCGGTCGCCGGTTGATGGAAATCTCACGTGAGAAAGATCAAAGCAATTTCCAAGAAAGGGAAAAACAACGGGCTCATCTCCAAATGTACAGAAACAAGGGAAAAGAAGCGAAAGAAGAAAAAAAACAAAAGAAGAAAGGAACCAACAAAGTCAAACAAAAGGGAAAATATTTGTTTGAATTTTCAAGTGAGGTCTGCCTCCAGCCATGCAGCCCCCTTCTGTATCGAGGATATTTTTAGATCCGCAGAAGAAAAGCAGCAGTCCCGGCCGGTAACCCTTCCGACCGCTTTGCTGGGAAGATCCTGTGAAAATTGCCATATTGTGGTGGAATGTGAACGTGAAGCAATTTCCAACGAACAGCGACTGCGACTGGTTCAATTCCACTGAGATCCTTTAAGCAGATTAAATCTCTCCTCGCCGAGAATGCTGCAGAGCAGACTGAGCTGGAGTGTGGCTTCCACTTCATTTGGTCAGCCAGTAGAAAGTCGACTTCCAATGGACTTCTGGATGGAGACGAATTAAGTGCTCGTCGTGGAGTGTTTCTTCAAATAGAAAGCTTAATCCTTCTTCGCCTGAGCCAGACAGCTGCTGGTAGAACTCTTTCCCTGTATCATCTCCTTCCATTCTCGACGAGCGGCTGTGAAAATTGTTACCAGGTCAGACGGTGTTTTATTTATCTATCTGCTTGCTGTGTGCTTCATCCAGTTTCTTCTCCTAAATTCATTTACGTCAATCGACTCCGGTCCACAGTCAGTGGTGGTGAGCTCGGGATGCTTCGAGGGCATTTCTCTATCCATGTGTGAAACTCAATTTATTAGAAGGCGTTTGGCTTCTTCTGGCATTCCCACGCGCAACGAATTAGTCGTTTGTTCTTTTCCCCATCGCGCACCAAAACTATACTAACTATCGACGATGACGACAAAGAGGGCGATGCAGCTAATTCGATTTTCTCCGGTGCGCGTCGGTGCGACTTTCATTGATCTTGTTCGTTTGTTTCGATTTCCGACCATTTCACTTTAATGGGCCATATTTTCGGGTACTTTATGGGGTTGGCATTTCGGGAGGAAGGGAGGGAGGGAAAAACGATTTGTTCTGAGAATTTTCTGATTGCCGCATCAGACATAAACTTTGTGGATCCATCATACATAGATCAATTGGTTGGATGGTCGGTTAAGTTAAGATTAGAACTAGTTTTTTTATGTTGTTCGTGGTGTATCGGAGTTGAAATTTTATTAGAAATATGCACACAATGCTTCGTGTGTTACTAATACAAACGCAGCCAGTACGAGAAAGGATCCTGAAAGTTATTAGGTTAAGTGGCGCCCTTTTTTTGTCAATATTGATGCTTGCAGCATATCAAAGACATGATACAAGCGTTTAAGCGGCCAGGCCTTCTGCGTTGCATTAACCGAAAAAGACTATTCTGTAAAACGAGTTGAATTCAGAGATCGAAATTCTCACTCAGCTGGGTGAAAACCATCCCAAGCAACACAAAACTGTTATAATTGGTTACAGTTACTTGATTGTGACTTGATTAAGTTCAGGGCTGGTGGCGGGTCACTTTTTAGTGACTTGGTCACTATTTTGAGTCTAGTCACTAAAAAGTCACTATTTGCATCCAAAAGTCACTAAAGTCACTATTTTTCGGAAAATGGTCACTAAAGTCACTATTTTCGTACCGTCGATTGTAAAACAGATTTTAAAAAATCACTTATTCCTATTGTACAATAGTCAACAAAATTAAGTGATCTGGCCATACTACATAAAAGTCGAGAAGTAAAACTAGATGCCCTGGCGAACGCTGTCCCACCTCTACCTCAATTGAACTTGTCAATTGCAGAGCGCTGGTCGGTCACAGCACTCTAGATTTAGCTTGAATGCGACGCACGTGGTCTCATAGTATAACATCTTTCATTGTGTTTACAATGTTCCTGCTATTTCAAAATAATTTTTCATATTTCTATCCAAATAAACCCAGTGAAGTCCATGACGAATCGAACGGGATAGGAGTGAAAACTTAAAACGTTTATCCAACCAAAACGATTCAGTTTTTGCAAAAGCGGACTACTCATTTGGTATCCAAATAGTCGAAAAAAGTGGGAATGAATTGTAAATCAAATAAAGGGCTTTTTTGGCAAAGTTGTAGAATTTTTTAAGTAGAATTTGATCTAAAAATTTGTGATAGAAGGTTACAAGCTATTGATAAGCAAACTAATATAGAGGGAAGAGCCACTCATACATCTAATGTACGCTGATCTAGAAAGGTTGGTGCGAACCATCGTCGTTAGAGTTTGTAAGCTCAATGTGTGGCATGCCAATACTTCACTTACAGAGGACATTTAAAACAATATTGAAAACTTTGTACCTGTCAGTGCATTTTGGTGAATTCTTTTGGATTTGATACTGAATAACATAGAAATGATTGAATAAAGTAGGAAATATGGTTTAGAGATGTGCTGGGTCGTCCAAACAACCCAGGAGATTAGAACTTAAAATGTACCGTTGTAACAGTAGCTTTATCCTCTATAACATGTTAGGATATGTATTCAAATATATTCAATAAATGTC